>OZ038379.1:185458994-185461494 GCA_964036045.1 Eutreptiella sp. 'Long Island Sound 2002' | reverse complement strand
CTGCCCTGCACTGCACTGAAGTGCCCTGCCCTGCGCTGCACTGCGTTACCGAATTGAATTAGGTACGGAATTGATATGGTCCCTACGCCCGCTGTAGCTGAGACAAGGGGGGCGTACCGTGCGCTGTGCGCGCACTGTGCACGCGCTGTGCGAAAAGTTGGCTGTTCTCCACCACCGGGAGTTCGGTAAGTTCAGAAGATTGAAAGGACGTCATTGAATAGCTGCTGCAGTGGACGGGGCTATAGGGGGCAGAATTTAGGTCCCTGGGACCCATGGCAAGCATCAGATGTTTGAATTTTTGAGTTTTGAATTGATTGTGCATGATTCCGCAGGTGGGTGGTTTTCAGGGTTGTTACCTGGATAATCACCGTAATAATTGGCGCTGTGCCCGCGCTGTGCGAAAACGCCCCCAAGGGCGTAGCTTAGACAGGGGGGGGGGGTATTCCCTCAACTCAAGGCATCGGGACGGCATTCCGTCAGGTCCCGCATGAACATGGCCCATACACCCCCGGCCTCTTGGACAAGCTGCGTCCTGCGTCTGGCGTAGCGCGTTCAGGCCCAGGCACTGCGCTGCACTGTTCTGCTGCTTTTTGCAGGAGACTTGAATTCCCCCGTCTGCACTGTGACCTCTGCCACCGCCACGCAGCTGCAGTGCCACCTCAAGCCCCCGCTGCCATTCCTGGGGGCCGGCGGCAGCGTCAGTCTGCTGCTGCAGGTCTGGGGCGCCCGCTTCGGTGACATTGGGTGGGCGCGCACCAACGCCGTGCAGTACTCGGACTTGGGGCTGGCGCTGTCTGCCCGGGCCCCGGGCCCCGTGAGTGCGGGACTCCCGTTCACGGCCTCCGGGGCGTTGTTCAACACCGGGTTCAAGGCGGTCGAGAACGTGACGGTCGTCTGGCAGTTGGCACTGGGCGTGGGTGACATCATTGCGATGAATTGCACGGATCAGGTCTGTGGGTGTGGGTGTGGGTGTGGGAGTGGGTATGGGCGGGGTTTCTGGGTATGGGTGTGGGCCGCGGCGTGGGTTTGGGCCGGGGGAGGGGGTGTTGAGGTCCGCAATTTTTCGCAATTCCCGCAAGTTCGCAATTTTCTGCAATTTATTGCAATTTCCCGCAATTTTCCCGCATTTTTTCCGAACTTGCCCATCTTGCGTGCCTCCTGGTGTGGTCCGGGGCCACTGTTCCGAGTTGCTTCGTTCAGTGCCCTTCGTGCTCCCGTTGCTTACAGGATTGCAACATTTCTGCAATTTCCCGCAATTTTCCCACAATTTTTCGGAATTGGATTTGACCCCCAAGACCATAACCCCCACCCCCCCGCCTGGTTTGGGTGTGGGTGTGGGTGTGGGTGTGGGTGTGGGTGTGGGTGTGGGTGTGGGTGTGGGTGTGGGGGGTGGGAGTGGGGGTGTGGGTGTGGGGGTGGGGGTGTGGGTGTGGGGGTGTGGGGGTGTGGGGGTGTGGGTGTGGTGGTGGGTGTGGGGTGTGGGTGTGGGTGTGGGTGTGGGTGTGGGTGTGGGGTGGGTGTGGGGGGTGGGTGTGGGGGGTGTGGGGGTGTGGGGGTGGGGGTGTGGGGGTGTGTGGGTGTGGGTGTGGGTGTGGGTGTGGGGGTGGGGGTGGGGGTGGGGGTGGGGGTGGGGGGGTGTGGGTGTGGGTGTGGGTGTGGGGGGTGGGTGTGGGGGGTGGGTGTGGGGGTGTGGGGGTGTGGGGGGTGGGGGTGTGGGGTGTGGGTGTGGGTGTGGGTGTGGGTGTGGGTGTGGGTGTGGGTGTGGGTGTGGGTGTGGGGGTGGGTGTGGGGGTGGGTGTGGGGTGTGGGGTGTGGGGGTGGGGGTGGGGATGTGGGTGTGGGGGGTGGGGTGGGTGTGGGGGTGGGGGTGGGGGTGGGGGGTGGGGGGGTGGGTGTGGGGGGTGGGGGTGTGGGTGTGGGGGTGTGGGTGTGGGTGTGGGTGTGGGTGTGGGTGTGGGGGTGGGGTTGGGGGTGGGGGTGTGGGTGTGGGGGTGGGGGTGGGGGGTGGGGGGTGGGGGGTGTGGGTGTGGGGGTGGGGGTGGGGGTGTGGGGGTGTGGGTGTGGGTGTGGGTGTGGGTGTGGGTGTGGGTGTGGGGGTGGGGTTGGGGGTGGGGGTGTGGGTGTGGGGGTGGGGGTGTGGGGGTGTGGGGGGTGTGGGTGTGGGTGTGGGTGTGGGTGTGGGTGTGGGTGTGGTGGGTGTGGGTGTGGGTGTGCGGGGTGGGTTTGGGGGTGTGGGGGTGTGGGGGTGGGGGTGTGGGTGTGGGGGTGTGGGGTGTGGGTGTGTGGGTGTGGGTGTGGGGGGTGGGTGTGGGGTGTGGGGTGTGGGGGTGTGGGTGTGGGTGTGGGCGTGGGTGTTAAAGTCCATTACTGCCTGGGCCCCACCGCAGGGCCTTCGTGGAACATCTTTCGACACCCTCCCACCAACCGACCAAACAGCCCGCACCCAAACGAGCCCTGCCCCAGGGCTCCGGGCCCCGTGTGCCTGCGTGCATCCTCAGGG
>OZ038379.1:185424876-185458794 GCA_964036045.1 Eutreptiella sp. 'Long Island Sound 2002' | reverse complement strand
GTGGGTGTGGGTGTGGGTGTGGGTGTGGGTGTGGGTGTGGGGGTGGGGTTGGGGGTGGGGGTGTGGGTGTGGGGGTGGGGGTGTGGGGGTGTGGGTGTGGGTGTGGGTGTGGGTGTGGTGTGGGTGTGGGTGTGGGTGTGGGTGTGGTGTGGGTGTGGGTGTGCGGGGTGGGTTTGGGGGTGTGGGGTGTGGGGTGTGGGGTGTGGGGGTGTGGGTGTGGGTGTGGGCGTGGGTGTTAAAGTCCATTACTGCCTGGGCCCCACCGCAGGGCCTTCGTGGAACATCTTTCGACACCCTCCCACCAACCGACCAAACAGCCCGCACCCAAACGAGCCCTGCCCCAGGGCTCCGGGCCCCGTGTGCTGCGTGCATCCTCAGGGCCCCCCCCGCACCCCGGCCCCCCTCCGGTCCTCAGGTGGTCGCATCCCCCGCGGCGGACGGCACGTTCACCTGCACGATCCCGCTGCTGCCCCTCGCCACCGAGTGGCCCCTCAGTGCCACGGTGGTCCCGCGGCCGGGGTACTTGGGCCCCGTGGCCCTGGCCCTGACCGCGGACAGCCCCGCGCCGTTCCTCGCCCCCGTGCGGGCCCTGGCCGCGACGAACACCACCGCGCCCGCGCTGGCGCTGCGGATGGGGCCGTCGGTCCGCCCGGACACGGTGGAGGTGGCCCTCAACCAGAGCAGCGACGGCTGGACGGCCGGCCTCACGGTATGGGGCAGGGGCTTGCGCGCAGGGCCCGCGGCGCGGGGCCCGGTGGTGCGGTGCCTCCGGACGCTGGGGTCCGTCCGGTTGACCACACGTCGGCGTGGGTTTGGGGGGGGTCCGGAGGGGTAGGGCAGGGGTGCAGTAGAAGGGAAGCGGCCTCAGAGGCGGCCCCAGAGGCGGTTAGGCAGGCGGTTGGAGGGGGTTGCCACAGCGGTTGGGGGCGGTTACTGTCGGTTACAAATGCCACTGAAGCCGGCACTTGGCGTCAGGGGGACAGTGGCTGGGCATAAGCTGGGCGCCCTGGAGGGGGGTTGCGGGGGGTACCTCCCCCCCCCCCCCCTTCCTATGCATCCCTGGGGGAGGGGGTGTTGCGGTTCAGGCCCCACCCGCAACGACCCTCGGTGCCCCACTGGCTCGTGGAGTGCCTTTCGCCAGCAGCGCACGCGACCACAACCCAGTCACAAGGAGAATGGGCCGTGGGGCGTCGACCCCAGCCGACAGGCAACACCACCCGTGCCACATGGCAATCAAAGGAGCGTGGTGGCCTCCAGGGATGTATTAGAACGGCCGTACACCGTAGGAGGAGGGGGGGGAGGGTACCCCCCCTCCCCTTCCAATGTTTGAGGCTGACAGCCAAAAATTCGCCAAGAGGATTTGATCCTGAAAAATTTTGCCGCACAGGGATGGACGCGCAGGCCTGCAACCCCCGCCTGTGTGAGGCCCTGTCCCGACCCCCCCCCAAACCCCCCCCCTCCCAAGTTGTGTGTATGCAAAATGCCCAGAGCTCGGAAAAAAATTGACACGCCCCCCCCCTCCCCCCCAGCGATGCATTAGAAGGGAAAGGACCTCAGAGGCGGTTAGGCAGGCGGTTGGAGGAGGTTGCCAAAGCGGTTGGGGGCGGTTACTGTCGGTTACAAATGCCACTGAAGCCGGCGCTTGGCGTCAGGGGGACAGTGGCTGGGCATAGGCTGGGCGCCCTGGGGGGTGACCAGACGGACCCCCCAGACGGAATGTCACACAGGGGGGGGTCCCCCCTCTTCCAATGCACCCCCCCCCCCCCTCCCGCTCAAGCCGCGGTTGTTGGGTTCCGGAACTGAACTGAACTGCCCCTGAGGCACCAGCTGTGGTCCACCGGGGCAGATCCCAGCCCCCAGCCCCACCGCCTGGGGAGGGCTGAGCCCGCACGACGCCCGCCGCCTGAGGACTGACTTGCCAAGTGCCACGGCCACGCGGTCGAAGCACAGCACTTCGCAGGATTGCCCTCTCTCCATGTGCCATGTATTGTGTGGCGTCGCTACGGACGGGGGGGGGCGTGTGTGGATGGGACAGCGTGGGCTGCCATGCAGGGATGCATTAGAAGGGAAGGGACCTCAGAGGCGGCCCCAGCAGCGGTTAGACGGGCGGTTGGAGGAGGGTCCCGAAGCGGTTGGGGGCGGTTTCTGTCGGTTACAACTGCCATGGAAGCTGGCATTTGGCGTCAGGGAGACAGTGACTGGGCATCGGCTGGGCGCCCTGGGGGGCGGGGGGGGAGGTCCCCCCCCCCCCCCCCCTTCCAATGCATCCCTGCTGCCATACCGGGCGCATGCTTCAACGCATGAGCCCGCGCCCCGTGTGCCCGCCTGCACCCCCGTCCATCCGTGTCCGCAGATGCAGCTGCGCATCGAGGCAGCGGAGGCCTGGCCCGTGTCCGGAGATTGGGGTGCGGAGGATTGTGCACTGGAGGGCATCGCGCCCCTGCGGGTGCTGACATGTCGACTGAACACGTCGGCTCCCGGTGTGCCCTTGGCTGGACCCGTCCGCTCCACTGCAGCCGCCCCCCCCCCCCCCCCCCCGCACCGTGTCCTCTTGCTCATTTGAATGCTGGGGTTGTCCCCTTGGGAACCGCGCGCACCCCTGCCTCTTGTCTGCCTGGCAGGCAATGCACCCGCATTGGGGGGCCTTGGGGGGGGGGAAGGGGCGCTGGGGGGGAGCACCGGCGGAGTGGGGCCGAGGGGATAAGGCAACCGGGGGGTAGGAGGGGGTGTGTGCGTAGAGGCCACCAGCGTCCACCACCTCCGCCACAGTGCGGCGAAGGGGGACTGCTGCGGTGCCCTGACCCCATGTCTCATTCCCTCACCCTGGCCTCTCATCCATCAACCGTCCTGCCTTCTGCGCACCGGTGCTCTGCCAGTGTCTCCTCGACAAGGTTCTGCCAGAACCGGGGGGGCGGGTCCCCGATGCCCGCCAGGGGCGTACCCGTCCTAACAACGGGGGAGCTGCACGATTCGGTGGTGTAGTGGTTGGCACAAAGACATTGCAATGGGCTGTGCACCGGAGGCAGCGGATTCCCAATGAGTTTGATGTGCCACTGATGGTTGGCACCGCCGCATGATACGGAGCTAATTCCTGGTTTCCGTGCCGGACACTCTTGTGGCACGCTCGTAGGCTGTGTCCACCACGCGGGAGGAAGCACCAGAGGAGTTGAGGGGGCCTGGACAACACCTGAGCGCGCGCGCGCCGAGAGGTTCTGACCAATGGTTGGGGGGGCGGGCGCAGAATGGGTGGCCAGCTGCTGCCTGTTGGCATGCCAGCCAAGATGCGGCCACCAGTCGTCATCACCAACCCTCGTTATTGAGCCAGTGCTGGTCTCCCTCTTAAATACGACAACACATCCTGCCCCGGCGCACGCACACACACACGCACACATGTGTGGTCAGGCTCAGACTCGCACACGCACACTCGCACTCGCACTCGCACTCGCGCTCACACCCGTACTCACACTCGCTGGCGCTCACACGCGCTCACACACACCTACGCTCTCTCACACACGCACACTCACACGCACACACATACACATGGATGGGGACCAGCCACTGCATATGTCTCAGTTCCTTTTCCAAAACGCCATGGGCGCGATTCTACTGAGTTCACGTGACCCAATTCAGGGCAGAGGTTCGGAAGCAGCAGAAAACCTGGACAGCAGTCACCGTGCAGCCCTTTCGCTCGCGTATGTCTCAAAGCGGTTGCCAGGTTCATGCTGCATGCTGCACATAGTCCCCCTTGTAGAGAACACATGACTTGCATGCTGGGGCCCCGTGCTCGTCGCACAGGGTTTGCATGGGGCGCCGCGGCTGCCCCCCTCTCTTTGCCCCCGCCCGCTGCCCCCGCCGCTGCGGGGGAGGAGGGGATCCCCCCCCTGTGGCTGCTGTACCCCCCCTGGGGGAGGATCTGGGTCCGCCTGTGCTGCTGGGCCTGCAGCCCCTAACCCTCCCTCGCTGTCCCTCGGGGGGGGGGGGGATCAGTATCCTGTTGCACAGCGTCCCGTCTCAAGAGCGGCCAGGACATTAAAGGCCGCCAACCCTTGTAGATAACACACGGTACACACACACACGTACGTACGCACACGCACGCGTGCTTACACACACGAGTGCGCGCGCGCACAATTCACCGCCGCCGCTGCATTTCACAGGGCGTCTGCTGCGGGGCACGTTCTCGTACACCCCGATTGCCTCGCTGCCTTTCGAGAAGGGCTGTGTGCGTTCCTTTGGGGCCGTGGCATTTGCAGACAACGCGGCGCCCGTGACGGCGCATGACGTTGTGGCGGCGGTGGTGGCGGCCCCTGTTTTCAATTTGAGGGCGGACGTGCTCACGGTCGAGTTCACAGAGCCGATCATTCGGCCCGAACCCGCGGGATGCGAGGCCCTGTTTACAGGTCCGTGAATGCCTCGTGATTTGAATGGGGCAGCGTAGGTGCCAGTGTAGTAGTAGTAGTAGTAGTAGTAGTAGTAGTTGTTGTTGTTGTTGTTGTTGTTGTTGTTGCTGTTGGTGTTGTTGTTGTTGTTGTTGTTGTTGTTGTTGCTGTTGTTGTTGTTGTTGTTGTTGTTGTTGTTGTTGTTGGTTTTGTTGGTTTTGTTGTTGTTGTTGTTGTTGTTGTTGGTGTTGGTGTTGGTGTTGTTGTTGTTGTTGTTGTTGTTGTTGTTGTTGTTGTTGTTGCTGTTGTTGTTGTTGGTTTTGTTGAGGTTGTGGTGGTTTTCTGCTGCGTAGTGTTTCTTGTGATGGTGGTGTTGTGTCGTTGGAATGTTGTGTTCCCGTGTTGTTGAGCTGCTGTTGTTAGACTGCTGTCCCTCTTTGCTATGCTGTTGTGCTGTTGTGTTGGTGTGTGTTTCTTGCCGCCGTCATTGTGCCTTATTTTGGTACCCTGTGCATTGTGGGGCCAGCGCCGGTGTTCCGCCAGCCGCCGTCGGTGCACAAGGCGAATCATTTCTCCTTTTCCCGCTGGGGCACGCGATCCAAGGCGTGCGCCATTCGGTGGGGCCTTATCACTCGGAACGCCCTCACTCTCTTCTCTCCTCAGGTAGCACACTCGCGGCCCTGGGCCCCGGTACCGTGTGCAACTGGGTGTCGGATACGCTGCTGTCTTTGGCGCTGCCCGTGGACAGCCCGATTGTATTAGGTCTGCGTCCCTCTCTCGTCGGTTGACCCTCTAACCACCGTCGGCCTCCAGTGGCCGTTGGTTACCCTTCTCGCCAGGCAGTGCGGGATGCAGTTGAGGGGCTGGGGGGGCACGGCAGGAGTTGAGGGGACATGATGGAAGGCGTTGGGAGGACATTGCAGGGGGCGTTGATGGGGCATGGCCCGATAATGGAGTTGGGGGTTGGCCTGAAAGTGTTTTCCTTCTTCTTTCCTCTTGTTGTTGTTGTTGGGGGGGGGGGGGGGGGGCTGCCTCGCCTGCCCTTCTCCGGCCCAATCTCCCTCTTTGCCTCCCTGCCCCCCCCCCCCACCCCCCCACCCACCCGACCCAGGGGTGCATTAGAAGGGAAGGGACCTCAGAGGCGGCCCCAGCAGCGGTTAGGTAGGCGGTTGCCAAAGCGGTTGGGGGCGGTCGCTGTCGGTTTCAAATGCCATTGAAGCTGGCACTTGGCGTTAGGAAGACAGTGGCAAGGCACAGGCTGGGTGCCGTCGAGGGGGGGGGGGTCCCCCCTGCCTTCCAATGCAGCCCTCCTGGAGATCCTGCCGGGCCTGGGCCTCTGTTGCTGAGGGACCCTTCACGCCGGTGCTACGCCCGTTACACGGGAGGCGGTGAGGGGGGACATGCCAGGAGGCGTCGCGGGGGGGGGGGGGGGGGGGGGGCTATGGGAGGTGTTGAGGGATCGGATGCCCGAGGGGGAGCAGCTGCTGCCTCTGGCAAAGAAGGGGGGCCGCAAATTGGGTCCCTCGTTTTGCCGGACCAGGCAGCCCTTGCCTCTGCGGCTGGGCTTCAGGGGGGGCGGCACCAGGAGGTGCACCCTCGGCCAACCCCCCGTTGCAGCAACTGTTTGCACCCGGCCTGACCCGCAGCGCATTCTATTGCATCATGTCTGACGTGCTCATTGTCAGCGCTGTGGGCCCCCTCTCTGGGACGGTCTGCGGTGTCTGTGGCCGCGTCATGGCAATGATCTACGGCAGCCTGACCCTCATCTCTGACAACTTCGACAGCCCTTTGCCTGTAAGAGGGTTTGACTTTGGAGTGTTGAACAAAGGACGACCGTGTTATGGGCGGGGAAAAGACATTCACACTGCTTGACCCTTGGCCAGGGCGGTCCTTTGGGACCGAGATTTTTTTTTTTTTGTTAAGGACCGCCCTTAGGGACCGCCCCAAGGGACCATCAACCGCCAACCGCCAACTGCCACCAACCGCCAACCGCCCACCGCCAACACATGGTGTGTCCGCGGCCATTTTTGGGAAACCTCGGTACAGAAACCCTTTTTTAACTTCGTTCAGGACCGCCCTGCCCTTGGCTCTGTGGTGCATACAGTTGCTCAGGCTACAGTCGGTTGTTGTACGGTGCATCATGCGGGAAAACACGGCGACCCCGCGTTTCCGCACTGTGGGCCCTCTTTGGCACCATCGTTTTTGCGGTCCCAATGCAATGGAGAATGTGGTTTGTAGCCGTTGTGCGGGCTGCAGGAGGGGTCTGTATGGGTGTCCAAGTGTTGGTGTGGCTGTTCCATGTGCTCTGATGTTCTGGGGTGTGTGCTGGGCTGCTGGACACCGTTTTGTGGTCATGAAGGGGGAGGGCTGGCTGATGTGTGCAACATATGAGAATGCCTTGCCCGCAGTGCGCCCGCAGTGCAAAGTTTTTATGTCGGCAAATACTCATTTCCCTTACCCCATTTCCCTCACTTTGTTACCCACTATACCGATAGTATGCCTGTATGCATTTTCTGTAGGGATTTCAAGCATCAGAGAATCAGATTGTTCTGTTGTGTTGCTGCATCCGCATGTGTTGCTTGATGTTTCCTCCCTCCACCTCCTCTGGGTGGTCTTTGATACATGCGCCCGCAGTGCACCCGCAGTGCAAAGTTTGCCCATATGTTCCGTGGAATGTGCCGCGCGGTAGCACGGGCCTGTCCAAACACGGCGACCCCGTGTTTCCGCACTGTTGCCCCCCTGAACGAGAAGCTGGCCCGTGTTGGACGGGGGGGGGGGGGGCGGGGGGGGGCATGGTTCGGTTGTCATGATCGTTTGACTCGGCCGCATGTTCTGTGAACAGAAGGGGGCTGCGTACACCGCACCGGGGGCTCTTCCAAGTCACGCGCATACTCTTGTACTTGGGTGGGGGAGGGTAATGAGTAGGACTAGCCACGCCCCCCGCCACCCAATGCCCCCCCGGGGCAGAAAGAATGGAGAGGGTGGAGAAGAAACTGGGCAGGGCAAAAGGCACGAACAAATTGAGGTAACAGGACAGGGCAGACCGCGCTCGCCGAAAACGGTGAAGAGCGCAGAAGGAGGAGAAGGAAAGGAAAAACAGCAAAGAATCATTGTGGTTGTTAGAAGCCCCTGTCAGGAAAAGGCACACCCCAGCAGATGCACACCCCAGCGCGCACAAGTCAGTGCTGGAGTCGGCAAACCCCGCATGGACTCGGAGGGTGCATCTGGATGCACCTGGTCAACGGCACAGGCAACAGCCCGTCTCCGGGACAGCCGACCCCCGGAGGCAGGGGGGGGAAAAAGTGCAAATGCACTTTTTTGCATTTTTTTGCACTTTTCACTTTGAGCCATTTTTTGCACTTTTTGCACTTTTTTGCATTTTTTTGCACTTGTTTCCACTGCCCTGTCAGAGTTGTTTTCGCTCTTTTGATGTATGTGACGCAGCCAGAAGCTGGTGCGCAGGTACATACAAATGATGAGGAAGAGGAAAATGAACCTGGAAGGTAGGTTCAAAGTGGCGTAATGCCGAAACCAAGAGCACTATCCTCCTCCACGGTATCCGTATTTATAGGTACGGAGCCCCGGAGAGCAAAGGTGTCCTCAGAACCACATCACTAGTTTCAATGTTACGTTTTGAGCGCATTGTGTAGTGCACTGTTGTGTATTGTGTTGCCTTGTCATTGCATTTTTATGGTTGCATTTTTTTGCACTTTTTTGCACATATTTGCACTTTTTTTGCATTTTTTTGCACTGCATTTTTTGGATAGTTCATTTGCACTTTTTTCCCCCCCCTGCCGGAGGAGTCAAACAGGACAAGTCATCCAGGGGCTCCGTTGACACAACCAAAACACGTTCGGGCCCACAGAGGGTCAGAATGTGCAGTGGCGAGAGGCCAATAGGCGCCGCCAAAGGCAAACAATCAGATACCGAGGCCTTGTGCCAATCCCCCCCCCCCCCCCCGGCGGCAGCAGTTGCTTTGCTGTAGCACAGGCACTGCTATGGGGGTCGGGGGCCATGCCAAGCCGGGATGGCGAGAGCTCACCGTGGTACAGGATGGGCTCTCCTCAGCCTTGGGAGAGGGAAGGGCTGACCCGGACTGAAACGTGCACCTGCGGTGCCCTCAAGGCAACATTCGGTGCAGGCGTGGTTTGCGCTGCCGGGCAGCAAGGCAAAGCCTATTGCATTCGTCACAATTGAACACGAATGAACTGAGGGAGTCTGGCATGCGGTCAGGATCAGGGTAGCCATTTCAAACCCTGACATTGCCCATCCCCCCCACCCCCAGGGCTTCTTTAGAATAATTAAAAATCAAGGGGGGGGGGGGGGCCCTCCCCCAAAACCCCCTCCCCCCCTCCCCAGACCAAAGTGGCCATTGGAAAAAAACGAAATTTACAATGGGGAAAATCTGGTCAGGCCATTTTTGGTACACCAAGTTTTGGGTCCAAAACCCCCTCCCCCCCTCCCCCCCCCTGCTCAAAAGAAGCCCTGCCCCACCCCCCACCCCTGCAATGCTCCCCATCCGGTCCCCCAGGCACTGCGTTGACGCCACGCAGCGGAGCTTTCGCGGCGCCGCGGTCGCGGTGCATCCTCAACGGCACGGCCGCGTCCATTCCCCCGCCCGATGTGGCCCTGCCACAGCCTCGGGTCCAGTTCACGCTCTCGGCCCAGATCCCTCTGAGCCTCCAGGGCCGCCGACCCGCGCACCGCCGCGCGGCACAGCCCCTCGCGGTCACTCCGCCGGATCGCTGCGGCGGCGCTGTGGACGTGGACGGGTCGCAGAGCGCGTTTGCCACGCGCACGGGAGCGCGGCGCTGGCAGTGCGTGGCGTCGTGGCCGCGACCGGATGCGCTGGCCCAGTCTTGCGCTGCGCAGACGGGCCCTGTGCTGGTGCTGGACAAGGCTTTGCTGCAGGTGTACTGTTGCGCTCTGGTGACCTGCCCATTTCCTTCCCATTTTCTGCCAGCTCCTCCACCAGCACCACCACCTCCTTCTCCTCCTCTGCCTGCACCACCACCACCACCACCACGTCCTCCTTCACCACCATCACCTCCTCCTCCCCCTTCTCCTCCACCACCACCACCACCACCTCCAGCTCCTCCTCCTCCTCCTCCTCCTCCTCCTCCTCCTCCTCCTCCACTTCCTCCACCACCACCTCCTCCTCCTCCTTCTCCACCACCACCACCTCTCCTCCACCACCACCACCAACACCACCACCACCTCCTCCTCCACCACCACCACCAACACCACCACCACCTCCTCCTCCTCCTCCTCCTCCACCACCACCACCACCACCACCTCCTCCTCCTCCTCCTCCACCACCAACACCACCACCACCACCTCCTCCTCCTCCTCCTCCTCCACCACCACCACCTCCTCCTCCTCCTCCTCCTCCACCACCACCACCACCACCTCCTCCTCCTCCACCTCCACCACCACCACCACCACCTCCTCCTCCTCCTCCTCCTCCACTTCCTCCACCACCACCTCCTCCTCCTCCTTCTCCACCACCACCACCTCTCCTCCACCACCACCACCACCACCACCACCACCACCACCTCCTCCTCCTCCACCACCACCACCACCACCTCCTCCTCCTCCTCCTCCTCCTCCTCTTTCTTCTCTTCCACCACCACCACTGCTGTCGCCTCCTCATCCTCCACCACCACCACCACCACCTCCTTCTTCTCCCAGAGGAAAACAAGCACACAACTCGAGCAGCAGCAACAGTGGTATGACTGCCTTACAAAGGGGTCCTGGACCAGCCACCCCTGAGACGCTATCCCCCAACCCCAACCCCAAACCCTCCTCCTCCCACCTGCCCCGACTCCTCTTCTCTGCCCATTCCCCTCGCTTCTCCCTCCCGTTTTGCCGCCCCCCTTACACCCGCAGATCGGACAGCTCCGGATCACACTAACTCTCACCGATTTCTTCGGCGTCTCCAACTCCGCCAACGCCACCGTCGGCATCGTGCCGGCCCTGCAGCCGGCCCTGGCCCCGAGTTGGGGCCAGGCCCAACTGCTGACGCAGTACGCCCACGAGCCCGTGACCCTGAGCGTCGAGGCGTTCACGTGCGGAGGTGGGCAGTTGCGATGGGAGTGGGCGTGCCTCTCGCACCCGCTGTCGCTGCCCTGGACCAGCAACGTCACCTTCGACGGATATGGTACGTGCAGGCGTCGTGCTGTGCGGCGTGTGTGCCCTGACCCCGAGTGGCTGGCCCCTCCTCTACGCCACTGAGGATTCCGCGGGGCCATTGCGGTGTCCTCTAGGCCAATGAGGACCTCCAATTGCCACCCCAGACCTGCCCCTGGGATGCATCAGAACGGCCGTGCACCGTAGGAGGAGGGGGTACCCCCCCCCCTCCCCCCCCTTTTCCTTGTTAGAAGCCCCTGTCAGGAAAATGATCCTGCAGATGCACACCCCAGCGCGCGCAAGTCAGTGCTGGAGTCGGCAAACCCCCGCATGGACTCGGGGTGTGCATCTGGATGCACCTGGTCAACGGCACAGGCAACAGCCCGTCTCCGGGACAGCCGACCCCCGGAGGAGTCAAACAGGACAAGTCATCCGGGGGCTCCGTTGACACAACCAACACACGTTCGGGCCCACAGAGGGTCAGAATGAGCAGTGGCGAGAGGCCAATAGGCGCCGGCAAAGGCAAACAATCAGATACCGAGGCCTTGTGCCAAACCCCCCCTTCCTCCCCTTGTTTGTTTGTTTCCAATGTTTGAGACTGACAGCCTAAATTTTGCTTCGGCCCCTTCGGTGCCAAGAGGATTTAAGCTTAACAATTTTCGGCCCGCCTTCGGTGGGGCCCATAGGGGGGCCCAAGGAAGAGGGGTGTCCCAGCCCAACCCCCCCCCCCCCTTTCAGACTCACCCCCTCCCCCCCTTCTAATACATCCCTGCCCCCCAGCCCAGGCACCACAGAGGTTTTGTGGGCGGTGCCTCATTGGCCGCTGTCGGGGGATCGATAGCGGTTGGACAGTGCAGTTGCAGGCGAGAGGGCCACGGCCCAGGGGACTGGTTGCGGTTGTGAAGGGGCGTGTCCAGAGGTGGTCTAACGGTTAGAACGGGTTCAGTGGCCATGCCGGCGGTTGCAACCCGGTTGGAGGGCAAGGCTGTCCTTCAGAACTTTTTTTTTAAGGACGGCCCTTCAGGACAGCCCCCAGGAACCACCAACCGCCAACCGTCAACCGCCACCAACCGCCAACCATCAACCGCCACCAACCGCCAACCGCCAACCACCGCGGCCGCCACTGACCGCCAACCATTGTCCAACAACGCTTCTGTGGTGTTGTGTCTTGCCCATATCTTGACCATGAAGCAGAGAGCGTCCCCGTGAACGTTCGTTTCTGTTACGAACCCCCTCTCCCCCCCCCCCTTAAGGACAGCCCTATTGGGGGCTAATGGGGGGGCGGACGGAAGCGGTTGGGGCTCTTTCGTATCGGCCTTGTTGCGTTATTCTTTTGCGTGCCGTCTGCGAATGATTTCCCCCGTGTGCACTACGACACCGTTTTGGTTGTATCCAGAGCCCTGCTCCGGATGTGCAGCGGGTGAATAGATCTGCGCCCCCCCCGATGCTTTGGGACGGGGACATGCCTCGCCCGCATGTTGGGGGTGGTCCGGCAGAGGGCGTGGTACACCGCCCTCTAGAGTAGGGACGCCTTCAGGCCTTGCGCTCTGTGCCCACCAGCGTCGGAGATGCGCATTGTGATGCGCAACACGTCGCGCGTGTTCATGCGGGACGTGTCGCACGTGGTGTTGCGGGTTGTGATGCACGTTGTGATGCGCGCTGTGATGCGCGGTGTGATGCGCAACGTGTCGCGCGTGTTCATGCGCGTTATGATACGCGTTATGATACGCGTTGTGATGCGCGTTGTGATGCGCGTTGTGATGCGCAACGTGTCGCGCGTGTTGATGCGCGTTGTGATGCGCGTTGTGATGTGATGCGCGTTGTGATACGCGTTGTGATGCGCGTTGTGATGCGCGGTGTGATGCGCGTTGCGTGGCGGCCCGCCCCGCAGCAGTGGCTGGGGTGAGGTCAGGCTCCCCCCGCGTTCTTGTCCCGCAGAGCTCGTGGAGGCCCTACAGCTGCGGGTGCCCGGGGGGTACCTGAGCCCCGGGCAGGACTACCTCTTCCAGGTGTCCACCTGGCGGGAGCAGTACCCTAACCTGATCTCCAAAACGGTCGCGTGGGTGTCGGTGAAGTGGTCCCCCATCGTGGCCCTGATCGCGGGCGCGGAGCAGCAGCACATGGCGTGGGACGGGCTCTGGGCCCTCGATGCCACGGCGTCCTACGACCCGGACCAAAGTGACGGGCGCCGCGAGTTCACGTGGAGCTACTGCCGCTTGGAGTACGGCAGCGCTGTGCAGTGCCAAGTCCGCCAGCCGAGGCTGTTCGCGGGGCAGGTCGTGCTTGTGATGCCGGCGGTGGCAACCGCTGTGACCCCCTGTGCACCCAACTTTGCCACAGCCGCCCCAGCCTCCGCCGCGGCGTTGCAGAACTGTCAGAGGACTTCGGAAGAAGTGGGTCTGTTCTTCGGGTCGGATACGCTGTTCTGTGCCACTGCGCAGGGCTGTCGGTTCCGAATGAGTTTCTTTTTCCGTCTTTTTGTTTCCGCTCGGGCCGAAGGCCGCGGGGTATACTTCCGGGTGGATGTGCGTGTTCGCCGTTGGGGGAGTCCTCCACGCGTGGCTTTCTGTGTGTGGCCGGGGGGGGGGGCGTGGACGGCCTGAGGACGGAGGTGTGGGGACAGCAAAAACAGTCAAAGGACCCACACAACCCCCAATACGCCAACTACTGGGCGCCGCTGACGCGCAAACGGCACATCCCGCCACATTCAGCACAGCCCCGGCACACCAACGACTGGGCTCCGCGAACGCGGAAACGACACCAGCAGGAGCACCGGCCGCAGCGGCCGACAGAACGCAGCGACCCGACGTAACATGCGAAGGGAAGAACGGGTGACTGTCCAGGGCCCCGTAAAGGAACAACAACCCGACGGAATGTCACACGGGAGGGGGGGGGGGGGGGGCAACACCCGGGCTGGTGTAGCGCTCCACACGTGAGTGTGGGGTGGTGCAGTGCGGAAGGTGCTCCGAGGCCTGTTGTACCGGGGCTATTGCTGAGACATGGGGGGGGGGGGGCGCTTTCCCTGTCGCGGTGGCCCCCAGCGTGTCTGCCCAGGCGTCGCCTCAGCCGCGCCACCGCCTCACTACAAACGAAGGCCGGCGCTGCATTGAGGGCTGGTGCTGGGGTTAGGGCGAGGACCAGAGCGCCGCACCGGCTTCCGTGTCCCCCCCCCCCCCCCGCATTCGTGCAGGTCGCGCCCCTTCCGAATGGCCGGTTCGTGCTCAACGGGACCACCCAGACGCTGCCCCTCGGGTCGTGGCGCATCGCCGTGACGGTGCGCATCGGGTGGCGGTCGGCGGAGGCCGCGGTCATCGTGAATGTCCGAAAGGCCGAGGGCCCAGTGGCCAACATCGAGGTCCCGCTCGTGCCCCTGCCCAACGGGATCGAGGGTGCCGGAGGGGCCCGCCATCCCCAGCCCCACTGCGCGTTAGTGTGAGCTGTGTCCCTGCAGGCAGGGGTGTAGTAGACACGCATGGACACCGCTGCAACACGAGGCGCCAGCAGTGCACATCCAGAAGTGCAGATGCACGCCTCTTGGGTCTGTTTCTGTGTGCGTGTCTGTGTCTGTGTGTGTGTGTGTGTGTGTGTGTGTGTGTCTGTGTCTGTGTGTGTGTGTGTGTGTGTGTGTGTGTGTGTACCCCCACGGCCGCCCAGGGGCGTGTGACCTCACCGTGGTGTGGGGGTGAAACCAGGGGGGGGTTTCCCCTGGGCCAACACGCAATCTGGGGGGCGACCCAGTCCAGCCGCGGCGGCTGGGTCGCGAGATCGCGTGCCCCACCCCTCGCCGGCCACCGTGGGGGAGCCACGATGGCACAGGGCGGGCTCCACCGGGGGGTGGCGGTTTGCGTGGGTTCTCCAGGCCTCCCTGTGGCCCAGCCCGCCCCAGGGCTTGTACGCTGTCACCCACCCGCCCCCTTGCACTCGCTCTGTTCCTGCACAGGTGCATCCTGGGCTGGGGACCGAATGCGGCGTGGCGCCCCTCGTGGCCCCTCCGACACCGGAGCGAGGAGAGGGCACCAGTGGGGATCTTGGCCCGTTTCCTGCAGCGGATGCCTGTAGCGGGGACGGTGCGAGTGAACCGGGACCGTACTGAAATAAGGGGAGGCCCCCCTGTCCCGGGCCTCCGCCCAAGCGGGGTGGAGTTATGTCTTTTGTGGGACCGTACTGAAATAAGGGGAGGCCCAGGTCGTCAGGTATTTTTCCTTCCCCCACACAGCGGCGGTTACACCCGAGTCCCTCCGGTCCAGCCTGGGCCGCGGGGGGATAGGGACGCCCCGTGGGTTCGTCAGGTATTTTTCTTTCCCCCACACAGCGGCGGTTACACCCGAGTCCCTCCGGTCCAGCCTGGGCCGCGGAGGGATAGGGACGCCCCGTGGGTTCGTCAGGTATTTTTCCTTCCCCCACACAGCGGCGGTTACACCCGAGTCCCTCCGGTCCAGCCTGGGCCGCGGGGGGATAGGGACGCCCCGTGGGTTCGTCAGGTATTCTTCCTTCCCCCACACAGCGGCGGTTACACCCGAGTCCCTCCGGTCCAGCCTGGCCCGCGGGGGGATAGGGACGCCCCGTGGGTTCACAAGGTATTTTTCTTTCCCCCACACAGCGGCGGTTACACCCGAGTCCCTCCGGTCCAGCCTGGGCCGCGGGGGGATAGGGACGCCCCGTGGGTTCGTCAGGTATTTTTCCTTCCCCCACACAGCGGCGGTTACACCCGAGTCCCTCCGGTCCAGCCTGGGCCGCGGGGGGAATAGGGACGCCCCGTGGGTTCGTCAGGTATATTTCCTTTCCCCACACAGCGGCGGGTACACCCGAGTCCCTCCGGTCCAGCCTGGGCCGCGGGGGGATAGGGACGCCCCGTGGGTTCGTCAGGTATCTCTCCTTCCCCCACACAGCGGCGGTTACACCCGAGTCCCTCCGGTCCAGCCTGGGCCGCGGGGGGATAGGGACGCCCCGTGGGTTCGTCAGGTATCTCTCCTTCCCCCACACAGCGGCGGTTACACCCGAGTCCCTCCGGTCCAGCCTGGGCCGCGGGGGGATAGGGACGCCCCGTGGGTTCGTCAGGTAATTTTCCTTTCCCCACACAGCGGCGGTTACACCCGAGTCCCTCCGGTCCAGCCTGGGCCGCGGGGGGATAGGGACGCCCCGTGGGTTCGTCAGGTATCTCTCCTTCCCCCACACAGCGGCGGTTACACCCGAGTCCCTCCGGTCCAGCCTGGGCCGCGGGGGGATAGGGACGCCCCGTGGGTTCGTCAGGTAATTTTCCTTTCCCCACACAGCGGCGGTTACACCCGAGTCCCTCCGGTTCAGCCTGGGCCGCGGGGGGATAGGGACGCCCCGTGGGTTCGTCAGGTATCTCTCCTTCCCCCACACAGCGGCGGTTACACCCGAGTCCCTCCGGTCCAGCCTGGGCCGCGGGGGGATAGGGACGCCCCGTGGGTTCGTCAGGTATATTTCCTTCCCCCACACAGCGGCGGTTACACCCGAGTCCCTCCGGTCCAGCCTGGGCCGCGGGGGGATAGGGACGCCCCGTGGGTTCGTCAGGTATATTTCCTTCCCCCACACAGCGGCGGTTACACCCGAGTCCCTCCGGTCCAGCCTGGGCCGCGGGGGGATAGGGACGCCCCGTGGGTTCGTCAGGTATTTTTCCTTCCCCCACACTTGGCTTTCGGACCATCGAGGCCCCCGCCGCTGAGGCGAGGGGGCCTCCTTCGCTTTGGGACCACTGAGGCCCCCGCCGCTGAGGCGAGGAGGCCTCTTTGGCTTTGGGACCACCGAGGCCCCCGCCGCTGAGGCGAGGGGGCCTCCTTCGCTTTGGGACCATCGAGGCCCCCTCCGCTGAGGCGAGAGGGCCTCCTTGGCTTTGGGACCACCGAGGCCCCCTCCGCTGAGGCGAGGGGGCCTCTTTCGCTTTGGGACCACCGAGGCCCCCTCCGCTGAGGCGAGGGGTCCTCCTTGGCTTTCGGATCATCGAGGCCCCCGCCGCTGAGGCGAGGGGGCCTCTCTCGTTTTGGGACCATCGAGGCCCCCTCTGCTGAGGCAAGGGGGCCTCTTTCGCTTAGGGTTCACCGAGGCCCCCTCCGCTGAGGCGAGGGGGCTTTCTTGGCTTTGGGACCACCGAGGCCCCCGCCGCTGAGGCGAAGGGGCCTCTTTCGTTTTGGGACCATCGAGGCCCCCGCCGCTGAGGCGAGGGGGCCTCTTTGGCTTTGGGACCACCGAGGCCCCCGCCGCTGAGGCGAGGGGGCCTCTTTCGTTTTGGGACCACCGAGGCCCCCGCCGCTGAGGCGAGGGGGCCTCCTGGGCTTTGGGACCACCGAGGCCCCCTCCGCTGAGGCGAGGGGGCCTCTTTGGCTTTGGGACCACCGAGGCCCCCGCCGCTGAGGCGAGGGGGCCTCGTTCTCTTCGGGACCACCGAGGCCCCCGCCGCTGGGGCGAGGGGGCCTCCTTGGCTTTGGGACCACCGAGGCCCCCTCCGCTGAGGCGAGGGGGCCTCTTTCGCTTTCGGACACCGAGGCCCCCGCCGCTGAGGCGAGGGGGCCTCCTTCGCTGTGGGATCACCAAGGCCCCCGCCGCTGAGGCGAAGGGGCCTCTTTCGCTTTGGGACCACTGAGGCCCCCGCCGCTGAGGCGAGGGGGCCTCCTTCGCTTTGGATTCACCGAGGCGGGGGTTTGCGTGTCCCCTCCGCAGACGTGCGGCACTGCAGATTGGGGGGACACGACCGGAGGGTTAGAGGATGGCCCCGCACACGGGCACCTTCGGCAGAAGTGCCGCGCGTTTGGGGGAGGGGGGGGGACCAGGCCACGGACCAAGCCCCCGTGTTCCGCCGGCCAAACGCCGCCCAGTCGGTAGTACCTGGCGGCTAAGGGCCCACACCCGTGAGACTGCGTCCCCCTTCCCTTGGGGGGGTGGTGGACCGTGCCGGAAGTGGAGCCGGCGCTCCGCCTCGCCCCCCATTCCGTGCCCCTGGGAGGGGATCCGGCTACGTGTAGGGCGGGTGCATGCACGTAGCGCGGACCAGGGGACAAGGGGAGGAGACGAAGAGGAGAGCCGCCGCCATGATGCTTAGCCGGACGGGTTGGGGTGAAACCTCCCTCCCGGTCGCTTTCCAGACCGTGGAGGGCCGGCGGGCACCATGGGGATGTGCCGCGGGGGCGCCCTACCGGGGGACCGCATCTCCTCCTCCTCCTCTGTGTGTGTGTGTATGTGTGTGTGTGTGTGTGTGTGTGTCTGTGTCTGTGTCTGTGTCTGTGTCTGTGTGTGTGTGTGTGTGTGTGTGTGTGTGTGTGTGTGTATGTGTGTGTGTGTGTGTGTGTGTGTGTCTGTGTCTGTGTCTGTGTCTGTGTCTGTGTCTGTGTCTGTGTGTGTGTGTGTGTGTGTGTGTGTGTGTGTGTGTGTATAGAAGGCATTACCTGTCAAGTCCCCTGAGTAGTGCATCGTGCTGGGGAAGGGCGGGATGCTGCTGCCTAACCTAGGCGTACCCGCTGCTTTCTGTCCTGCAGGCCCCTGACCCAGCGCAGCTGGCAGTGGTGCTCTTTGTGGGCTGCACCTGTTCTTCATCCCTGTGCGCCTTGTACTACAGAAAGGCGCCTAGTGCGGTCAAACAATGCCTCTGCTTTTGTTGTGACTGTGCCTGACGAGAATCAGTGCAAACCGGCCTCCTTGATTGCTGCCTGCTGTCTTGGCTGTTGCCCGTTTGTTACACCAATCGTGTGTGTGTGTGTGTGTGTGTGTGTCTGTGTCTGTGTGTGTGTGTGTGTGTGTCTGTGTGTGTTTGTGTGTCTGTGTCTGTGTCTGTGTCTGTGTCTGTGTCTGTGTCTGTGTGTGTGTGTGTGTGTGTGTCTGACCCCAATGACAGCTGGCACTGCTGGGCAAGGCAGTGCAGCATGTCCCGTCTCCACAGCTGACGCTGAGGCGGGCTGCAGCCGAACATCTCCTTCTTCATGCACCTGCAGAAAGGCGCCTATTGGCGTCGGACATGCTCTGTTTGTCTTGTCTGATGACCAACTGACGAGGATTTTTCACTCAGCCAACAACGCTTTGTGCTGTGCATTGCAAATTGTGTGTGTGTCTGTGTCTGTGTGTGTGTGTGTGTGTGGGTGGGCGCGTGCGTGCGTGCGTGCGTGTGTGCGTGCGTGCGTGCGTGCGTGCGTGCGTGCGTGTGCGTGCGTGCGTGTGCGTGCGTGCGTGCATGCGTGCGTGTGTGTGTGCGTGCGTGCGTGCGTGCGTGTGTGTGTGTATGTGTGTGTATGTGTGTGTGTGTGTGTGTGCGTTGTGCATTTTTGCGTTCATCGTGTGTGTTGTGCAACGCTTCGCGGTGAGCTGCTGCGGCACGCCACGCTTATCCACCCACAGAAAGGCGCCCCGCCGCCGATGGTCATGCCTGCTTTTTGACTGTCTGGTCGGCCCGACGAGAATCTTTGCACTCAGCGCCTTTGGAGTGCCTGTTTGTCACGTCGTACGTGTGTCGTGCATGCGTGTGAACGCCAGAAGGGTGGCGACCGCTTCGCTGTATGCCATATTTGTTGCTTTGCCCTAGGCCCTGCTGCTGCTGCTGCTGCTGCTGCTGCGGCTGCTGCTGCTGCTGCGGCTGCGGCTACTGCGGCTACTGCGGCTACTGCGGCTGCGGCGGCTGCTGCCGCGGCTTCTGCTGCTGCTGCTGCTGCTGCTGCTGCTGCTGCTGCTGCTGCTGCTGCTGTGGCTGCTGCTGCTGCTGCTGCTGCTGTGGCTGCTGCTGCTGCTGTTGCTGCTGACCACAATGACACACTCCGCAATCTGGGCATCACATGCCACAGTGCCGTGATGCGTTTCAGACCCCATTCCATTTCGCATTGCGGAATGCACTCGCCAACGACCACGCCCCCCCCCCCCTGGCCCCCCGCCACCGCAGTACTGCAACGCATTGCAAAAGCCGCGCCATACCGGTGCCGGTGAGAAATGCGGATCGTCGTCGCTGCTTCCGATGCAGCGGGGTGAGGGGGGAGGGGGTGTTCCACAGCGGTGGGCATCTCTCATCCCCGGGGCAGTGCATGCCGCACTCACCCCCCCCCCCGTTCATCTTCGGACCCAGGTCTCCCCAGAAACCCCAGTTTGGCGTCACTGCCCCCTCTTCTTCACACGCGCTCCTGCCCGTCAATTGGTTGTTCGAATTGTACTGTGCCCGTGTCATGAGGGCGGTGAGGTCCAGGGAACCAGCCAAACAGCAATCCATTCAGGCGTCATGCCACGCCCCCACCCCCTCCATGTCCACAGGTGCTGCCGCAGGCGACCACCAGCGCCCTCCGGCTGAACAACCACTTCAGCCCGCAACAGCCTCTGCGACTGCGGGCCCTCGCGCGCTCTCCCGCGCCCATTCAGAGCTACGCGTGGAGCGCGCGCTTTGCGGCGCGCACCTTCGGCGCTCGCATCAACGTCGGCGACGCGGCGCTCGTACCGTCCGGGGCCAACCGCAGCGTCTTCGTCCTGGCGGCCGGGCAGTTCTTCGCGGATTTGGAAGTCACAGTGACGGTGACTGACGCCCTCGGTCGCCAGGACTCTGCGACGGCCCTTCTCAAGGCCAATTTCCCTCCGCTTTCAGGCGTGTGCTCTGGACGGGGGCGGCGAATGAGGGCTGGGGGCATGGGGAAGTTGGGTTTTCTACTCGGGGGGGGGGGGTCGATAGAGCCCCCCAAAACGGGGGGGGGGGAGGTTCGGGAGAAGGGCTCAATTGACAGGACCATTAATCAGTTATTATGAGCTCTGGCGCGCCGAAGGCCCCGAAAAATGTACGCAGCATTGAAATGGTAAAATGGTAAATGGTAAATTTTTTTTTCACGGAATAGGTGGCAAATCATGGCTTTTCTGAAGCCCCTAGGCGCGCTGATTCTAAAAATCTCATTTTCATTTTTTGCCGAATTCTGGTCCGGGTCACCTCCGGGTCCCTGGGATCAGTCTTGGTAGGATTCTTGGGGGGGGCGTCAATGAACCCCTTTTCGGGGGGGGGGACTTAGCCAGAGGACTGTATCGACCCCCCCCCCCCTTTTTGAATTGACCAGCCCCCCCCCCCCCCCCCCATGCTGCGGATGGGGGCCAAGGACGTGCGCCGGTTGGTGGTTCCGCGGGTGCGCCCCGGTTTCGGGTGCTCAGGAGGAAATGGTCGACATTGTTCGTCCCCCGGACGATGGAGGATGTACTGTCTGGGGGTGAGAGGGGGACCGTCGGCCCCCTGGTCACGAGTGCTGCCTCTGCCCCCGGCCACTCTGCTGCCGGCGCCCAGGGCCTTCGCACAGTATCTGCCCCACGACTGTGACAATGGGGACGGTGCCCACCACCACGTCTGATGGGGGAACTGTACCACAGGGGCAGGGGCTCCGCATCCCCCAAAGGTGACACATCGGCAGCGCGCAGCACTTCCAGGCCCTACTCCCCCCTGGCGGTATGAGTTAAAAGCCAATAAAATTGTTTTCCACTCTCGTTGATTGTGGTTGACGCCAAAACTGACCTCCAAACCAAGGCAAGCAACGGGCACGGCCAAGGTCTCTCGGAAATTATTGAGTTTGAACCGGTTTCGCCGCTGCGGGCCTCTTCAGCAGACAAACATAGCGACAAAAAAGAGACACTCAGAAACCATGCAGTGCCGAAGGCTGTTGGCAGTCCCGCGTAGCAGGACACTTTGGGCCTCACACATGTAATCCTGCGACGGCCTCTGTAATCCTGTGAGGGCCCTGATAATCCTGCCAGGACCCGTGTAATCCTCTGCCAGGGCGTGATATGGCCACTGGCCACTGATGTACCCCATCTCCCTCCGTTGGCAGGGGAGCTCCGTACACAGTGCCTGGGCAGGCAGCGTGTACCCAGCCGGCGTCGCAGGGCACCTAAGTCCACCAGCAGCGAGGAGAATTGCAAGTGTAGGTGATCTGCCACGGCACTCAGTGGCCGGTTGAGAAAGGACCCTCGTTTACCGCCGGCAGTGAAACCGTAGTTGCGCCTCATAACATGCATCGTAAAGCCAATAGTACAACCCACGCAAGGCCACTTGTTCTCTTTATGTCCCCTCAACACTATGGGCCCCAAGAGTTGGACAGGAAAAGTCGAATCAGAATAGTCGCCGTCTAGCCTTACGGCATGACAAACTCTGCAACAGTCACAGCTAATTCCTGTGGTGCAGCACCCCGGAAGGCGAATGTAGGGTGGGGAAAAAAGGCCTTGCCCCCCCCCCCCCCCCCGCAGGAAAATTATCCCGCAGATGCACACCCCAGCGCGCACAAGTCAGTGCTGGAGTCGGCAAACCCCGTATGGACTCGGAGTGTGCATCTGGATGCACCTGGTCAACAGCACGGGCAACAGCCCCGTCTGCGGGACGGCCGACCCTGGAGTAGTCAAACAGGACAAGTCATCCGGGGGCTCCGTTGACACAACCGACACACGTTCGGGCCCACAGAGGGTCAGAATGTGCAGTGGCGAGAGGCCAATAGGCGCCGCCAAAGGCAAACAATCAGATGCCGAGGCCTTGTACCAACCCCCCCCCCCCACCGCCCCCTGAAGGAGGGTGGGGCCTCCGGGAAAGGGGCTTGGGAGGACAGTGGGCCCCCCGGGGGGAGATTATCGTTCTGGTCATTGAACTGGCCACGCAGCTCACAGGTTCCCACCATGGGCAGGCCAGGCAGGAGGAGGAGGAGGACGAGGACGAGGAGGAGAGGGCTGAGGCTCCCCTTCAGCCCGTGCCAAAGCCTGCACCCGGGCCTCAGCCCGCTTCTCTGTTCCATCTGCCGCCCTGTGCCCCGTGCCGCGGCCCTGTCCCCCGAGATGCATTGGAACGGGGGGGGGAGGTACCCCCCTCCCCCCGCTTCAGGGCACCCAGCCTATGCCCAGCCGCCGTCCCCCTGACGGCAGGCCCAATGGCATTTGCAACCGACAGTAACGCCCCCCAACCGCTTTGGCAACCTCCTCCAACCGCCTGTCTACCCGCCTCTGGGGCCGCCTCTGAGGTCCCTTTCCTTCTAATGCACCCCTTCCTGCCCACCCCCCCCCCCCCGTTGCCACGCCTCAGGGGTCCTGCTGGTGACGGGCCGCGCGCGCCAAGACATCGTGCTGCACCAGATGGACGCGGACCTGCCCATCCTCCTGCGGGCCCAGGGCTGGGCCAACGCGACCCTCCCCCGCGGGCCGCTGCGGTACCAGTTCGGGTACCGCACGGCGGCGGGCGCGGCCCGGGCCCTGTCGCCGCCCCAGCCCGAGCCCCGGCTGCAGACCCGCAGTCCGGTGCTGGCGCGCACGCAGCTCATCACGTATTGGGTGCGGGTGGAGGAGCGGTACGGCGGCTACAGCGTGACCGAGTCGCACCTCGTGACCATCACGGGTATGGCCCCGACGGCCCTCTGCTCGTGGCGGGGGCAGGGCCGTCCTTAGGCACACCCTTTTTTTGTGAAGGACAGCCCTTAGGGACAGCCAACCGCCAACGGCCAATCGCCGCCAACGGCCAACCGCTGCCAACCGCCAGCAACCGCTAATTGCCAACCGCCACCAATTTGCAACCGCCAACTGCCCCCAACCGCCAACCATTTTTCAGTACTGTTTCTGTGGTGTTATGTCGTGCCAATCTCTTGACCATGAAGCAGCGAGCGTCTGCGTGAACGTTCGTTTCTGTTGGCGTTACGACCCCTTTTCCTTTTTTTGCCCCCCTTCAGGACAGCCCTGGGCAGGGGTGGCCCCAGAGTGGCCCCACAGAGTGACGGCGGTCCCGCCCTGAGCCACGCGGGGGGGCGTGGAGCGTGAGCGTACGGCCAGTCGATGGCCCCCGGTGGTTGTGGGACGCCACGGAACGGCCGTGGGCCATTCGGCGGTGGCAGTTGCGATGCCCCCGGCCGTTGTTCGCGCTTGCCCGCCGGCAGCGGGACGTGCCTGAAGGACGCTCTTTTGTTTCGGTAAGGGGCACACACGCGCCGGGACCGGGGGTTACGGGCCGACTGCTGGCTGTCACTCGCCCACGGCTGTCCGTTAACCGCCACCCGCTGGCGGTTACCGTCCATTTTGTCGGCCTACTACCCGCAGCACACGGCCGTTGGCTGCCAACCGCCGCCCGTTGAGCAGCCCCCGGCCGTCGGTGGGCGGCCCTTTCGACCCCCTGACATCGGACGTCCGGGCTTTTCCAAGCGTGAATTAAGTACTGGGGACGCCACTGGCCAAATGCCAAACACACACGGATGTGCGAATACTTTTCAATAACGTCCGTTTTTTGGGGGGCCACGGTTGTGTCTATTGGAGTGTATTGGGTGTCTATTGGTGTGGATTGATATGTGTGCACTGTTTGACGATGGATTTGGCAGTCAAAACACCTTGTTTTGTTTTTTTTACATTTTTCCCACAAAAAAATAAAAAGATTTATTAAATTTATTTATTAATTTGTTAAAAATGTACACCCCAAATTACAATCCACTGGCCACTGGCCAAACCCCTTCTGGTCAGTATTCATATCCCCTTTGCACTTCTCCTTTTCGTTCCCATGAAGGAAAGCCCTGGCCGGCAGCCGATGGGTACGGTCACGGCCCTCTTCTTTTCTTCCCCCACCCCAAAAGTACAGTGGGTGGGGGGGTAATGTGGGGCGGGGCTAACTTCGTGGGAAAACTTCGGCCCTGAGGAGGTGGCGAAATCCGGGGGCTCTGGCAGTGCCGTGTGTGCGTGAGGCAGTGTCAGCGTCGGGATTTGCAGGCGGGGTGCAGTTTTCCCCCTCCGAAACTGTCCCCGGCGACGTCGCCCCCGCACGAAATCCCCCCCCCCTCCCCTTGTCCCGCACGGCTGCTGTCCCTGACGCCCCCCCCCCCCCCCCGACACCCACGCCCCCAAACCCCGGCATCCCCCCAAGACCCTCCCGCCCCCAGGGCCCTGTCTCCTCTCTGCCAAACCTGTTCAGTCCGGTGCCGGTGCCGGTGCGCGTGCGCACGCCCCCCCCCCCCCAATGAATGGGCGCAGGGCGAGGGGCTGCGCCGGGCAGCTCGGGCCATGCGGATGGCACGGGGGCCCCTGTCCCGAGTCCCTTGCCATACCCCCCCCCCCCCCCCCCGCATTCGTTTGCGCTGCAGCGGCACCGCCCGCCACGATCGCCGCCGAGGTCGCCCAGGCCAACGCCTCCGCGCCCAATCTCGACGTGGCGTTGTCCCGGTTGGAGCTGGCGGCCGCCGCCGCCACCAACGCCTCGGCCGCCGCGCCGGCCACGCCCGCGGACGTTGTGGCCGCTCTGGGGTATCACATCAGCGCCTTCTCCATCAACGGCCCGACGCAGTGGCTGCGCACGGTATCCGCTGTGGCGGTTTGCGGGGGGGACGGGGCTTGGGCAGGGCAGTATTCGAATGGGTGTGCACCGGAGGAGGAGGAGGAGGGGGGGGTACCCCCCCCCCCCCCAGACCAAAGTGACCATCGTGGGAAAACACGAAATTTACCGGGGGGGGGGGGGCTGGTTGGGCCATTTGTGGTACACAACCCCCCCCCCCCTCAAACAGGACAAAGTAGTCAAACAGGACAAGTCATCCGGAGGCTCCGTTGACACAACCAAAACACGTTCGGGCCCACGGAGGGTCAGAATGTGCAGCACAAAAAAAGAACAACTGGTGCATGCAAAACAAACGTTGATCTACTCAGACCTTCCAGTCCGATGGGGTGTGCACACTCCCCCCACTGCCTCCCGTAGCAGCCATGTCACCACAACACAAGTGGCCGTGGACTTCGCGGAAGCGAATCCCCACCGCCCGTCAAAGCACACCATAACAATGGCTCTTGTCCCCGGCCTCGCCCCCGCAAACCCGTGACAGACCCCCCAAGTATTCTGCCGTTAACTCGGGTCGGGCGCACCAGGATCCCGTCTCGGGCCCTGCCCAGAGCCCCCAACCAATCGCATGGCAACCGCACAACCCTGCCCCGGCCCCAACGCCCCAGTTAGGGTTAGAGGAGGAGGAGGGGGGGGGGGGTTAGCACGAGGCCACGGCGTTGGTTTGTTTGCCTTTGGCGGCGCCTATTGGCCTCTGGTTCTCTGGTTTGTTTGTGTGCGCCTAATTGTGCTGTGTGGCGAACCCAACTGCAGAGGGCCCATACATGCAATCTGCAGCATCCGCAAGACGGCCAAACTTCTGTGCCATGGTTCTCACGGCGCTCCGTAGGAGGTCATGATCCGTGAGGGCAGCCTCGGTGATGCGTGCGGCGTAGCAGCCTGTGTGTTGCGCAGTGCCTGTTTGTTGCATGTCCATCGCGCGCGTGAGCTGCCACGTGTTCCGGACGCCTCCAGGCGACGTTGCTGTCGGAGTTGGGATCGCCGGAGTCTTTCGGCTCAGCGCTGACCGTGTTCGAGGCCCTGGCAGCCGCCGCCGGTGATCCAGCCGTTCAGCTGCCCGCGCTCTTCGAGGCATTTAGTGCGTTCGTGTCGCCGAACGGCCGTATGTTCTGCCCCACGGTGCCTGGAGAGAGGCGTGAGCAGGGGCACGGCGGGGAGGAGTGGCGGCGGGCGCGGCGTTCGGTTGTTACGGTCAGAGCTCTAGCGGTTCTCACCTCTGAGGCTTTGTGCTGCAGGGACGTTTCGGTCGTTTCGGGGCTGTATGAGCGATGATGGGCTCCAGTGTAGAGCGTGGAAAATGGCACCGGCGTGGTGCGTGCTTACGCGTCCGTGTGTACGTGTGCGTGTGTGTGTGTGTGGCCCGGGGGGGGCGGCCGGGCCCGGTCCTTGTATGCGACACCCCCCAGCCCCCCGAGTTTTGAAAGATAGCGGTGCGGGGGCCATGGCGCCAACGGCGCCAAGTTTTTGTCCCATGGAGGGAAACGAACGCGCGGTGCGCGCGGTGCTATGCGCGGTGTGCGCGCGGTGCGCACGGTTTGGTGCGCGTTGTTTCATTTAGTCACTGCGGGCTGTAAACACCACTCTCCCACAAGCATAAGTAGAGCTTGTGGGAGGGCGGCGGGATCAAAAATTTGTGATCATCCACCTCCTTCGGCAAGGGCAGGCACACCCGGAGACCATCGCCCCTGACGATGATGGGTGTGGAGTTGTGAGCCCAGTACCGCAGAAACCAAGGTGCTGAATCCTACTTTTCAGATTGGCTACCTTCACTCCTTTGGTCCTTTGCATTACAGCTCATTTTTTGCTATTCTTGTGCAATGCCCCAACATCGTGAAACAAATGCTTCATAGGATTGGGCACCCTATGGGGCACCTCACGGGAATGAGCACCCCGTGAGGTTCGAAACGCGAAACGTGGCGAAACGAATGCTCCGCAGGTTTGGGCACCCATGCGGGGCACCCTCCTTATTGGTGGGCCGTGCCGAGGAGGTCTCTTTGAGCTCAACGCCCCCCCCCCCCCCCCCGGCAGGGGGTGTGGGCAGCTACAACCACCATTGCAATGGTGAGGAGGATGGAGTGGAGGCCTCCGTTGTCGTATGTGAACCCCTGAAGCCACCGCGTCTTTGCCACACTGAAAATCAGCCAGAAGTGTGTAAAACAGCAACCCAAAAACGAGCGCGCGGTGCGCGCGCGGTGTTATGCGCGGTGCGCGCGGTGCGTTTGTTTCCCTCATGCGTAGTCGAAGGGGGTACTATGCCTGTGGTCCTGAAGACCCTTAAGACTTTCTTCCTGGCAAAGACGAGAAATCGCTATTACTGCACACATACCTCTATACCCCCATGCCCCCAGACACACACACCCCCTTGAGGTATGCATGTGGCAGTAGTGGGTCGCGTGCGGGTGTGTGGGTGGCACCCAACAATGAAGCGTTCGGCAGACAAGTGGTAAGGTTTGTGAATTCGGGCTCCTCAACGAACTATTTGGGTCTGGGGAGGGCAGGAGGGCGCCGCACTGCACTGCGCACAACAGCACCATCTATGCACTCCGCCGCTCTTCATTGGACCGAAAGCCGTCTAGGGCTGCTCTGCAGCTCCTGAGGAGTCTGCTCCAACCGGTTTTCTTGTGCTTTTGCTCTTTTTTTTGTGATTCCCAACGCGCGCGCGTGTGTGTGTGCCTATTGGCGTCGGACATGCTCTGTCTTGTTTGACGATCCAACTGACGAGGATTTTGACACTCGGAACCTGAGTTGTGCCCGTTTGTCCTGCAATCGTGTGTGTGTGCTTGGTGTTCTGATATCCACCTCCTCCGGCACCCGCGACCTGTAACATTGTGTGTGTGTGTGTGTGCGTGGGTGGGGGCACCCAACACAGGATCTGTTCCGAACTGTTTGGATTGGTAGACTGCTACAGGACACGAACTCCCCCCAAGGATTAATTGAGGTCCTTAGTAGTGCAGCACGGATTTGAGGGCAGGTCAGGGTGCAAGCGATGAACTGCCGCAGATGCCCGGTGCTGCACATTGCCACAATTGCCACATTCGCCAACAGACCGAAAGACGTCTTGGACTGCTCTGCTGTTCCTGGGGAGTTTCTCCAACCGCTTTTCTTTGCTCTGTTCTTGTCTCGCGCTTCTCATTGTGTGTGTGTTTGTGTGTGCACACCTTCCTTCAGCATTGTCTTCTGGCATTGAGTGGCTCACACACTTGACAGTGCAGTACAGTACAGCGCACCTGCACTGGCACTGCAGGCCTGACACAAGCACCACTCGTGTCTGCATTCCTCAGGGCCCGCCCCAGGCTGGCCACAAGCCAATGTGCCTCACCCTGCCTGTCTGTCCGCTGCTGCAGAAACGCCTGTTGGTGTCGAACATGTCTGTTTGATGACCAACTGACGAGGATTTTCACTCAGCCAACAATGCTTTGTGCTGTATTTCGCACATTGTGTGCATGTGTGTGTGTGTGTGTGTTTCTGAGTGTCTATTTTTTTTTCGAAAGGCGCCTAGCCTTATGACTTCATGACAGCTTCAATGCTTTGCCCTGCTTTGTGCTGTTTTGATTGCTCACTGGCCTGACGAGGTGTTCTGGGTGCCATCCGATCCGCAGTGCTCGTGCTAAGCAAAAGTGGTCTCATCGTTTGGTTCCTGCACAAGTGTGTGTGTGTGTGTGTGTGTGTGCGTGCGTGTGACTAGGCGCTTGCGCGTGGTTGGTGCGGCTAACAGGGTGCACGCTAGATCAGAGGCGTGTACGCGCTGCTGCATGAGGCGGGCCCAAGTTTTTAACTCTCGATCCGGTCAAAGGAAAGGAAGGGCAATCACACGCCACATCGCTTTCCCCAACATGAGTAACGGACAGAGACCGCCCCGACCGTTTTTTGCCGACCCTCTCCAACGGCTTTCCCAACCGCTTTGGACCGCGCCCCCCTCCCATTCTTTTCCGTCCCTGTCCCAACCCAGAGCTCCTTTTAACTACTCGGCACCACTTGGGGGGGGGGGGGGGTCCCAACCCACGCCTCCCCCCCTGACCCCCTCCCCCCCACTGCCCCCTAAAGATCGGACCAAATTTTCTTCTGGGCCTTTGGCCAATCAAAAGTTTTCTTTGGTGCCTTTGGCGCCTCTAAAAACTCAGCACCGCTGGGGGGCCACGGGGGGGGGGGGGGCAAGGGGAGCTGGACCCCCCCCCCCCCCCAAGAACCCCCCTGAAACGCAGCCCTGCCCAGCCCCCCTCCCGCCCCCACAGCCCCAGCCTTGCACACCCCCTGTGCCATCGTCTGCGCAGCTTACGACGGGTGCAGCCCGGGCACGCCCTCCTCGTTGCCGGTGCTGCCGGCCCCCGACGCCGCGTTGCCCATGGGGATGACTGCCCAGGGCTTCCTCCGGGTCCACGCGCTGCTGCAGGGCCGGCTCCGGGCCCTGCTGGACCTGTTCGTGGAGCAGGAGTCCCTCAGCCTGACCAAGGGCTGCGTGGCGCTGTACGCCGCACGGGTCGAGCCCACGGCTTTGGCAGGTCCTGCAGTCTGCTGTCGTTTTGGGGCGAGCGCAGAGGGAATGGCCGGGGCTACGGCAAAGCGGAGCCAGGGACCAGGGCCGGGGCGAAGATTAGCGAGTTGCACACACACACACACACACACCGCCCCACAGACGCTTCACACCCACCGACACCAGTCCACTATCTGGCACCGCTATTGCTGCCCCCCCCCCCCCCACTGCTAAGGACTGTGATTGTCTGACTAATGTAGTCAGACATGATGTTCTGTTTTCTGTTACAGACACAGGGTGTGTCTTGAGGTTCAACCAGGTTTGGCATAGAGAATAAAGATGCACTTATGCCTGACTGTGGAGTGCATTACCTCTGGTTTGCATGTCTGTTTTTAATTAGGTCACCCCCCCCCCCCCCCCAACGTCACACACCTACGGGCCTCCACAACCTCCACAACAAGCTGACGAAGACGAGGTATTGCCTCAGTCCGCACCACGACCCCCATCTGCCCCTCCTGGTGGTCGTCACCCACCCGCTGGCCCGGGACCAAAAGCCCCAACTCCGTCTTTGGTGTGGCGGCTGGGCTCCAAAGAGAGCGCTGGGTCGTGGGATGCGGTGACAGAAAGTCCTGTCCAAAGCCGGGGGGAGGGGGGGGGTGGCGGGCTGTGTAGTGCGTTCCGCCGCGATACGTCACAACGGGTGACACAAATGTTGTGGACGCATGCAAATCTCTACCCCCCTCCCCCGTGATGTTCTGACAAGGGCATCGTTCTCGCAAGAGGGGGGGATCCTTTGCAGCCCAGCACTACAGTCCTCAAGGGCCATCCTCAACGCCTGACACGCCTCTGTAACCTCTTGACAACCCTCCGCACAATAGCACGTGGAGGGGAAGAGCGGGCAGGGGCAGCGCTGTGCGCACAGCGCCCCGGGCGGTTCTGAAGGAACGTTGCGGGTTTGGAGAGGGAGGACTGTGGTGAGCTGCGGATGGTGGCGCGTCGCGGTGGGTGTGCGAAGAGTTCCCAAGTGTTGAAGCCAATTATGGAAGGCCTTGGGGGGAGTGGGAACTGTGGGAACCCTTTCATGTGTCTGCAACCCGGGAGGAGTCTGATGAGCAGCACATTGCGCCTGTGAACGCTACATGCGAACGCCGCCTTCGATCTTCCTCTCCAATCCACCTCTCGAAATCGATTAAGTCTCCATCCCCCCCCCCTTTGCTTAGCCGAGGGATTGCAGTGGAGGGACGTGGGCGAGGTGAGCGGTGCCAGACAGAAGGAGCGGTGAAAGGGAGTGTCGAGAGGGAGCGGGTATTGCAGGTGTAGAGGCCGAGGTTGTTACGCAGGGGAGGGGGGCCGCGGAGGCGTCAGGTTTCCACATGGAATTTGTGGGGGGGACGGCCTGTGGACAGAGGCGACCCAACGGACGACCCCGGCAACAACCGGCACATCCTCAATACGCCAATTATTGGGCGCCGCTGACGCGCAAACGGCACACCATGCCACATCCAACACAGCCCCGGCACACCAACGACGGGGCTCCGCGAACGCGGAAACGACACCAGCGGGAGCACCGGCCGCAGCGGCCGACAGAACGCAGCGACCCGACGCAACATGCGAAGGGAAGACGGGGTGACTGTCCAGGGCCCCGTAAAAAAACAACAACCCGACGGAATGTCACACGGGGGGGGGGGGATGGGGCCGTGCAATTGTGTAGAGACGTAGAGACGTAGGGACGGGCAGTGCAGACAAGACTGGCTGCTGCATGGAGCGTGTTTCTCTCTCTCTCTCTCTCTCTCTCTCTATCTCTCTACAGTCTCTCAGCCTCTGCACGTGCAGACCTCCAGCCCCCAACTCCCCGTGACGGACCTCACCGTCCCTTGGGCCTGGCTGCAGCCGCTCCACGAGCTTCAGTCATCGAGCCTGGCGCTGCAGCTCATGTACATGGGCCACGTCCCCTTCCTCCACCCGCCCAACGCGTCGCTGGTGTGGTACGCGGTGGAGGCCCCGGTGCCGCTCCCGGCCAACAGCCGCAGCCCCCTCGGAGTGCGTGTGGGCAACAGGTCCTCTGTTCTTCTACACACTCCTTTGTGCTGAGGCTTGGGGCAGGTTCGGGGTTTGGCTTGAGGTCGACGGTGACCAGACGTCACCAAATGTGCCTCTGTTGTGTCGTTCGTGTGCCGCAGAGATGTGCACCGGTTGCCCCGCAGCTCGTCCAGCCCACGAGATGTGCCGGCTCAAAAATTGTTCACTTCTTTTGCTGCTGATCGGGCAAAGGTGTGGCGAGGGCTACAATGGGGGGGGGGGGGTTCGTGGGGGGACAATTCCGGCACACGTGTGTGTGTGGGTGTGTGCATGTGTGGGAAGACCCGATTCCGGATGGACGCCCGTTGGGGTCAGCAGGTCAGATGGCGATCGGATTCCCCAGTCTTGTTGTGGCCGGCAGCTTGTAGCCCTGCAGCCGGTGGACCCTGGCCCCCCCCTGGCAGGGATGCATTGGAAGGGGGGGAGCACCCCCCCCCCCCCTCCAGGGGGCGCGGCCTATGCCCAATCACTGTCCCCCTGACACCGACGGCTTCAATGGCATTTGTAACCGACAGTAACCGCCCCAACCGCTTTGGCAACCTCCTCCAACCGCCCATCTAGCCGCCTCTGGGGCCGCCTCTGAGGCCCCTTCCCTTCTAATGCATCCCTGCCCCCTGGTTCTGCCCCCTGGCCCCTCGCCTTCGTGGGCCCCTGGTTGAGGATGAGGTGACCTCCGGCCCGGCGGATCCGCGACGTGCCTCATTGGCCGCCGGGACCCTCCCTGGTCTCCACCTCAGCAGTCAATCCTCGATGGGCGAGCCCCCCCTGCTCCCCCCCCCGATCTGCTTCAACAGGACGCTGCCCCCGGGGGCGGTCAACAACCTCACCTGCCGCACGCTGCAGCCGCAGGGCACCTCCGCATACTGGGCCCCCATCCCCCTCAGCCCGGCCTCCCCGGCGGACCCCGCGCTGGGCTGCGCCCCCCCGGCCGCCGGGCCCAGCTTCGTGGTGCTGGGGACGTACGAGACCACCACGCCCCCCGGCAGTCCCCCGGCGAGCCCACCTGCCCGGCCGCGCCGCCCGCCGTCGTGGGGGGCCTGTGGGCGGCCTTCGCCGCGGTGCTCCCGGCCGCGCACGCGGCGACCCGCCGCGTGCGCCCCGTCCCCAAGTGGGCCTTCCCGCACGTCCTCGTGCTGCTGTGGACCGGGCACCGCCACGCCACGCCGCTGCGGCTCGCGTGCATCCGCGTGCGCGATGGCGGTGGGCGCGCTGTTCGCGGGGCTGTGGGCCGCGTGGCCGTGCTCAGCGTCTTCGCCGTCGCGGCGGTGGCGCGGGCCCTGGCGGCGGGGTTCTTCATGCCGCCCCCGCCCGGCGGCCGGCCGTGGGCCGCCGGCCGAGCTATGAGCTCCCGCCGGACCTGACGCCCAGGGCCAACCCGCTGGAGGCCCCGGAGAACTTGCAGGGCTTTGTGGTGGGTATGCCCCTGTGCACTGGTCGTTGTATCTGACCGCGGGTGTGTGTGCCGGGGGGGGGGGGGGGGGGGCGGGGGCTGGGCCCTATGCACACGGAAACACAGCGAGGCAGGCTACGGACGGCCTGTGGACAGAGGCGCGTGGACAGCAAAAACAGTCAAACGACCCCGGCAACAACCAGCACATCCTCAATACGCCAACTACTGGGCGCTGCTGACGCGCAAACGGCACACCATGCCACATTCAGCACAGCCCCGGCACACCAACGACGGCGCTCCGCGAACGCGGAAACGACACCAGCAGGAGCACCGGCCGCAGCGGCCGACAGAAAGCGGCGACCCGACGCAACATGCGAAGGGAAGAACGGGTGACTGTCCAGGGCCCCGTAAAGAAACAGCAATGCGACGGAATGTCACACGGGGGGCAGATCCTCACTTAACAGCTCCGCACCGGTAGGGACGGGGGGGGGGTGATCCCACTCTCTGCACAGACCCCTCCAACGGGGCCCCCTGCACCCGAGCCCAAACCAGGCCTCAGAGACGGGGGGTTTGCCACGAAGGCTGCGCAGATGCGCCGGTTGGGGCCTCCTAGTGTAGGCGCACTGGGCCGGGGTTTGAGGAATGGATTGTGTCCATTGCTCGTCCAAAGGCACGGGGGGAACGTATTTCGTTCGCCGAGAGCGCGACTGTGGTCCCGCTACTCACAAGTGCGGCTCCTGCCCCTCGGCGGCCCTCCCACGCCTCCGCCGGCGATGCTTCACATTCCGTCCGTCCCAAGACGGCGGAGTTCGGAGGGTGCCCACCACCACCACATCTGATGTGGGGGGCATGTCGCACAGGGCCCAGGGGGATTGGGGGGGGGGGGATAAGGGGAGGGCACACAAGCGGACCTCGACAAAGCCCCCACGACGCCCGGGTCATCCCGAGGCATGCGCCGCGGGGGCGTCTTGGCCGGTTTGACTTCAGCACGAGCCTTGGGCACTGCCCCTTTGAGATCCGCTCGAGCACAAGGGGGCCCCTGTACCAAACCCCCCGCCCAGCCCCAGCCCTTCCGGGGCTTTAGAGCTTCACTTGAGACTTGGGGGGGCGGGGGCGGGGGGCTCCTGACCAAACAACCGGCACAGCCCCGGCACACCAACTACTGGGCTCCGCGAACGCGGAA
>OZ038379.1:185209876-185419876 GCA_964036045.1 Eutreptiella sp. 'Long Island Sound 2002' | reverse complement strand
CCAAGGCCTTGTGCCAACCCCCCCCCCCCTCCCCCGGCGCACCACTGATTGGGACCACTTCCACTTCCCCTGGGCCCTGTGTGACATCCCCCCACATCAGATGTGGTGCTGGTGGGCACCCTCCGAACTCCGCCGTCTTGGGACGGACGGAATGTGAGGCATCGCTGGCGGAGGCGTGGGAGCGCCGGACGCCGAGGGGTGGCAGCAGCACCGGTGGCCAGAGGGACTACTCCCCCCCTCTCACCCAACTAAAATGCTATTCCCCCGTGGCTTGGGACAAGAAACCCAAACCAGTGCGCACACCCGGAAGTGCCGGTGCATTTCGTTTGCCTGTGACACACGGGGTGAGGGCTGGGGGGGCTGGTGTTTTCCAGAAAAACGTCCATACATCCCTACGGATTGACATATTGCCCGAGGCAATGCAACCATGACCAGCAGCAGGTGTACCTGGTGATGCCTGCATCCTTTTGATGGACACGATATCGGTCCATGCTGATCTTATGGCTCAAGAGGCACCCCGGCAATGGCACACAGTGCATGGCCACAACCTTTTCTCTTTGGCGGCTTCCGTGTCACCCCCCCCCCCCCCCGGCAGAGCAATTTTCTTCCCGCCTATCGGTCTAATGCTGATTTTATGGCAACCGCATGTCAGGGGGCCCCGGTGCTTCGGCGCAGGTCTGCACGCGCCTTCCCCGTTCAGGTCAAGCCCCCCAAAGGGACGGCGTACCTCGTGCCCACGGACGGCCTTCCCCTGTCCTCCCTCAATGCCCGTCTGGAGTACTTGGGGCACGTCCTCAGCAACGCGGAGCCGGAGGCCACTAAGGACCTGGTGGTCCATTTGGGGAAAGTCGGTGTGCCTGCGTGCCTCGCTGCTCACAAATCCGTGCCGTTGCCTCAGGGTGTCACGTGGTGCAGCCATCACAGCGAGGGCTCACTTAGTGGCTGGTTGGTACTACGCCCGGGGGGTGGGGGGCCTGAGGGTGGGTGGGTGGGTTTGTCTGGTTTTCCCTGGATTTCGGGGAAAGTGCAGGTCCCCTCTGCAGCTCTTTTGGGTGGGTGGGTGGGCGTTGCGCTGAGGCACAGTGTGACAGAAGGGGGTGCTGCCACTTTGTGAGGACCTGTTTTGCTTTACAAGTTTGTCATGGCCACACAAGAAAGTGACCGTGGGATAATCATCAGGGACCATCCCGGCGCTCACCTTGATCAACCTGAGGTATAGGGGACAGTGGCGTGGCGCCCCTCCTCCGACCTACAGCTCAAGGGCCTTCATTCTTTGCAGGTGTCGTTATGTCTATGGGCAACGTTGGCCAGGCTCTGCCCCCCCGTGGGTCGGTGGGTCAGCCAAAATCCCGGGGAGGCCAATTTAACCCCCCCCCCCCCCCCCCGACAGTATCACTAAGCAAAGGCACCTGACAGGAGGCACTGGCCCCGGTAGTGATGCCAAGCCATCGCAGGCGCCCGGGTGCCCAGTGCCCACCCATGCCCCAGGGATGTGTTAGAACGGCCGTACACCGTAGGTGGAGGGGGGATCCCCCCCTGGACCCCCCTCTTCCCCCCCTCCTCTTGTGCCAACCCCCCCCCCCCCTCCTCCCCTTCCAATGTTTGGGGCTGACAGCCAAAATTATGCTTCGGCGCCTTCAGTGCCAAGAGGATTCAAGCCTAAAACTTTGCGGCCCGCCTTCGGCGGGGACCATAGAGGAATCCAAGGACCCCCCCCCCCCTCAGACCCCCCTCCCCCCCCCTTCTAATACATCCCACCCATGCCCTGTCCTCTTCCTTACCTCTGCCTTGCCCTTGCTTTTCCGGACCGTCAGGCTGTTCAGCCTTGGGGTCCGGCAGGGAAGGATGCCCTGACCCAAGACTCTGCTCTCTGCATGAGGCCCTGTCCCAGCCCAGCTCAACCCCTGCACTGCCCCCACTCATGTGTCGGGCATACACTTTACAACCAGCCTGTACACTACACCCCCTCTTCACTCCCGGAAACTCTATCCAGTGATTGCCCATGCCCCATGATCAAGAAACCAATCCCTTGCTCTCCTCATGCAGAACATTGTATTTTGAGGGTGGGGAGCCATGTCCATGCCATGGGAGTGCATCCAGCACTCTTGGTGCAGTCCCATGACCCCAAAACGTCCAGGGTATCATCACAGCACTTTGCAGAGTTGCTGGGTTCCAAGGCCGAGTGACAGCCGCACGGCAGGCTTACATTAGAACCCCCCCCCCCTCCCCACCCCGGGACCAAAGTGCCCATCGTGGGGAAAACGAACTTTACAAGAGGAAAAATCTGATTGGGCCACTTTTGGTACACAAACTTCCGGGTCGCAGACCCCCTACCCCACCCTCGTCTCTTCCAATGTCAGCCTGCCACCCGGCCTCATTGGAGCGCTGGTGCGCGGGAGGCACCGCCATTTTGTGGGCGGCTCGCCAGGAAGGGTGGGCCACCTGTGCAGGGTACCGCCGCGTGCTGCTCCGCTGTGGTGTCAGTGTTCTGGTAGGGCCTCCAGGCAGGATGGGTCTCTTAGGGGGCGTACCGTGCGCTGTGCGCGCGCTGTGCGAAAAGTTGGCTGTTCTCCATCACCGGGAGTTCGGTAAGTTCAGAAGATTGAAAGGACGTCATTGAATGGCTGCTGCAGTGGACGGGGCTATAGGGGGCAGAATTTAGGTCCCTGGGACCCATGGCAAGCATCAGATGTTTGAATTTTTGAGTTTTGAATTGGTTGTGCATGATTCCGCAGGTGAGTGGTTTTCAGGGTTGTTACCTGGATAATCACCGTAATAATTGGCGCTGTGCCCGCGCTGTGCGCGTGCTGTGCGAAACCGCCCCCTTAGCAATGGTGCTGGGTCAGCATCTGTGGAGTGGCCATCCGGGTCATGTCCGCGCAGGCTCCCGTGGCAGGTGGGGGCAGCATGGGGGAGGGTCCATGCACGTAGGGGGGCCTTGGTGTGGTGCTCCGGCCCCGGTGGGGAGGCTTGCGAGCCTGCCGCTGAGTTTTGGGACCCCATCCGCCAGCCCCCTTTGCCCCTCCAGGTTCGTGCCCCATCCCCCCAATCCTGCCCCCCAGGAGGGGCCCATCCGGCAGTATGCCCTCAGGGCCGCCAGGACTAAAGGCGGGGGCCATCCCGGGACGCGCTCTGCGCAGGCCGAGGCCCCCTCTCAAGTGCCCCAGGTGCACCCGGGCTGTGGGAGTGTGGGACCCAGCCCCCAAGGCAGCAGCTCCTGTGCCACCCGGCAGTCAGAACGCACAGCCCCCCCCCCCCCCCCAAAGTCATGCTCGCCCCCGTGCGGTTGCAGTTGTGGGGTGGTCTGGCACCATGTCCCTGCGGCCTGAAGGCTGCATGCCCTGGCCCCCATGTGCGGCAGATGAATCTCGTCCTCCAATCCCCACACTCACTACCCCCAATGTCCACACCCGCAAACCCCCACTCACCAATGCCCGCACCTTCAACCAACCCCCACACTCTCCCAGCTCCACACCACCACGCACCACACGCATGAATATGCCCCTGCTACTTATTCCAGAAAAGGGGAACTCGGCTTGGGCTGGGGCTGCTGGGGCTGGGAACAGGGCACATTGGGCCGGATGACATCATGTCACAATCGGGTGACATGGGGTGCACGTGCAAACCGTCATCCTTCAGTGTGTCTTTCCATAGTTTGGTTACGCCCAGGGCTTCGCTTGAAGGGGAGGGGGGGCGATTGGGGCAGTTCCAGAGCGGTTGTAGAGCGGGCACAGGGGATGTGAAAGCGGTTGGGGGGTGGGCGGTTACTGGCGGTTGGAAATGCGGTTGGGGCTGGTGTTGGGGTATGGGAATGCCTTTCGGGTAGAGTCAGGGCCGGAGTGTTGGGGAGGGGGGAGGGGGTACCCCCCCCCCCTTTCAAGCGATGCCTATGTGGCTGAGGTCATGATCCCCACAACCCTCGCACCCTCCAATCCCCACATGCACACCCTTCGAAGAGAGGGGGCACCGAGGAAAGCGTCAGGGAGAGGGAGCCACAGCTGGTGCATTCAATGTGCCGCACGCTTCATTTTGTCTCTTGCCCGCAGTGAGCGATCCGGACCTCAAAGGACCCATCAAGGCCCGGGCCATCCGGCCCGAAACGCCCCCTCGTCCCCCGACCCCTGTGAGGGTGCGGCGCTACGTTCAGCCGGGCGACCGCACCGGGGCCGGCACACTGCAGAACCCCCATGGCAGCGTGCAGGAGGCTGTGACGATGTGCGATGCACAGCATTTGCAGGTGCGGCCACCCCTCCCCCGTTCATGATGCCTGTTTCCTGGCGGTGCCACGGGTGTTCAGAATAGGCCTGTCAATGGGCCAGCAGTCCATTTCACTCTGTGGCCGCCCGTCGCGGGTCCCCGTCACTGGAGCCCAGAAGGGGGGGGGGGTCCGTGAAAGTGGCCGCCCGTCGCGGGTCCCCGTCACTGGAGCCCAGAAGGGCGGGGGGGTCCGTGAAAGGGGCTCCAACGACCCCCCTACCAAGGCCCTGCGGTGAGGACTAGGCATCGTTTTGCAGTGGGTTCTTGCCCTTACAGAACCCTGCGGTGGGGCCCAGGGCTCCTTTTGCACGGGGCATTGCCAGGGGCACAGGCAGAGAGGGACAGAGTGCAGGGGGAGGGGGGGGGATGCGGGGGAACTGATGGCAATGGCAATACACTTGTCGCTGCTGCTGCCAATGCCGATGCTGGCACCTCTGCCAATGAAGGCCCCTGCAAACACCAACACCAACACCAACACCACTGCCAATGCTTACATCAATACCAACACCGATGCCAATACAGCCGCCTCCAACACAGGGCATGTCGGGGTTTCACTTCGGGGGGGGGGGGGGGGGGTCAATAGAGCCCCCAAAAACTGGGGGGGGGGGGGTTCGGGAAAAGGGCTCAATTGACAGGCACCATTAATCAGTCATTATGAAGTCTGGCGCCAAAGGCGCCGAAAATTTTTTTGAGCATTAAACTTTGTCGGTTTTTTTTTTTCACCAAATATATGGCAAATGATGCCTTTTCTGAACCCCCTCGACGCTCTGATTCCAAAAATCCCATTTTCTTTTTTTTCTGATTTTTGGGTCTGGGTCACCTCCGAGACCCAGGGGTCAGACTCGGTAGGATTTTGGGGGTCCTGTCAATTGAGCCCTTTTGGGGGGGGGTCCGGCCGGAGGGCTCTATCGACCCCCCCCCCCCCTCCGGAAACGAAAACCCGGCCTCCCCAGATATTGATGCCAACACCAATGCCATGCCAGTACCAGCCCCGATACCAATACCAACGCCAACACCAATACCCAGACCCAGACCCGTGCGAGCACCAACACCGGTCCGATGCCAACACCCATATCAACACCAACACCAACACTAACACTGACACCAACACCAATACTATCACCTGGACCCCGCCAATACCAACACCAATACCGACACCAACAATCGAAACCCAGTCATCCTAGTCTTAGGGCAACAGAACTGGCGATGCGCGTCAGTTTTGAACATTGATGGACCCAAATATACCTTTCACTCACCCGCCAGACATGAACCCGGCAGGCAGGGTGTGCAATGGAAAGTGTGCAATAGATCAGGCCCGGGGAGGGTTGGGGGGGGGGTCCTGAGGTACCACAACATATATGACCCAAAATGATCCCTACGATGCGCTGATCATTTTGAGGTATGTATCATGCAGGAAGTTGTTTTCAGGAAAATTCTTCCCGGCCGCTTTGCGGCGCAGGTGGTGAGTCATCATTCGAGGTCTTAGACCAGCCTCTTTGGACTGGCCTGATACGAGAGCCCCTTTCCCAGACCCCCCCCCCCCTCCTTTGGGGGGGCTCAAATGACCCCCCCTCCCCGCGCGCAAGCCAATTTTCCCCGTGCCCCGCGTTTGCCCTTTCCGCGGCCCAGGGCCCCCACCGCCCCGCCGCCCCCAGCGCTCATGCCCCAACGCTCAGGTCGTGCTGCTGCCGGGCGTGTACCACGGCATCCGCGTCCACAAGAAGCGGCAGCTGCTCAGCCTCACGATCGCGGCCACGGAGCCCGGCACCGCCCACGTCCTGCCGTCGGGGCGCGGGCGCTTCCCCCGGCACGCGCTGGACCTCGAGGGCTTTGACGACGTGACCGTTTCGAATTTGGTGTTCGACGGGGGGCTCGGCCCGGCCCGCGCCGTCTTCCATGTGCATCGCGCAACGCATTGGTGTGCCAGTGCTGACCCGTGTGCAGGGGTCAAAGGGGTCTCAGAGGCGGTTTGATCGGCGGTTGGAGGAGGTCGCCAAAGCGGTTGGTGGCGGTTACTGTCGGTTACAAGTGCCAGTAAAACTGGCACTTGCCGTCAGGGAGACACTGGCTGGGCGTATCCTTGGCGCCCTGGAGGGGGGGAGGGAACTGGAACAGCGGGAACAGAGAACCAGAATGGAGCGGATGGCAGAGCGTGCGCATGGGAGGCAGCGACAATAAAGGGGATGGCCTGGCCAGCCAACCCCGTCGCTACCGGGTGCCAGGGCAACCCCTGCTCAACCGGCATCAGGTGGGGGGTGTCTCCCGCAGCCCAGATGGGCTGTTTGCGCAACAGGAGTGGGAGCCCATCAGGGGCAGGCCAACCGTGAGGGGGAAAGGGACATATGGTGGACGGCCCGGACAGCGCGTGGAGGAACAGGGCACCTGGGCCGCACAGAAACACAGCGAGGCAGGCGATGGACGGCCTGTGGACAGAGGTGTGTGGACAGCAAAAACAGTCAAACGACCCCGGCAACAACCAGCACATCCTCAATACGCCAACTATTGGGCGCCGCTGACGCACAAACGGCACACCATGCCACATTCAGCACAGTCCCAACACGCCAACTACGGGGCTCTGCGAACGCGGAAACGACACCAGCAGGAGCACCGGCCGCAGCGGCCGACCGGAAGTAGCGACCCGACGCAACATGCGAAGGGAAGAACGGGTGACCGTCCAGGGCCCCGTAAAGGAGCAACAACCCGACGGAATGTCACACGGGGGGGTCAAAGGCGGCCCCAGAGGCGGTTAGGCAGGCGGTTGGAGGAGGTCGCCAAAGCGGTTGGTGGCGGTTACTGTCGGTTACAAGTGCCAGTAAAACTGGCACTTGCCGTCAGGGAGACACTGGCTGGGCGTATCCTTGGCGCCCTGGAGGGGGGAGGGGGGTCCCCCCCCCCCCCTCCAATGCATCCCTGCCCGTGTGGCCTGTGTTGACCGGTGCCGACCTGTGCAGACGTTGTGCTGCCTCGTGTCGACCGGTGTGACCCGAGAGGCGTGTGCGTCCCAGCGGATGCGGTTGCTGTGTTGGCCTGTGATGCCTCGTGATGCTTGAAGTGTACTGTTTTCCCCTGATCGGTAGACAATTCATATCGGAAGAATCCATATCGGACCACCCTTTGTGGATCTTGTACCCATGGCACTGTGCAAATTCTGATTTCATTTCCTTTGCCGTGCATTGAGGGCATTGTTCTCGATGTGTGTATTGGGGGAGGGGGGGGGGTAGCAAACACCGTCAAACGCCCCCCGCAACAACCAGCACAACCGCGGTACGCCAACCAATGGGCGGCACTGACGCGCAAACGGCACATCCCGCCACATCCTGCACAGCCCCGGTACACCAACGACGGGGCTCCGCGAACGCGGAAACGACACCAGCAGGAGCACCGGCCGCAGCGGCCGACAGAACGCAGTGACCCGACGCAACATGCGAAGGGAAGAACGGGTGACTGTCCAGGGCCCCGTAAAGGAACAGCGACCCGACGGAGTGTCACACGGGGGGGGGGGGGCGGGTGAGGGGGGCCAACTGGTTCAAGTGACCCGCCTCCGCTGGGCTGTTCCCTGGGCTCCTTCTGCCCGATGCCGTCTGCCACCCCTCCCCCCCCCCCCCCAAACACCACACGCCACTGCCTCTGCCGCAGGCGGCTCAGCAACAACATCTTCCAGAACTGCGCCGTCCTCGTCAACGACGCGCCGCTCTCCGCCGAGGCGCTGCGGCACGGCGGCAACACGGTCCGCGGCCGCCGGCAGACCCTCCACCGGCGCGTCCCGTACGGCGCCATCTCTTGGGCCCTGACGCTCGGGGCCATGCTCGCCCTCAGCGCCGCCGTAGTGGCGCTCGCCCACGCGCGCCTCCGCACGTGCGCCGCCGTGAACGAGTGGCTCGCGCACGCGGCCGTCGGGTTTCTGTTGGCGGTGGTCGTGGGCGAGGCCCTCGTGGCCGCGGTGCAGAGCCTGGGCTTTGCCGCGCGGCACCGCCGCGGGCTCGCACTGAAGATGCAGCGGTGGCGATGGGCCCGTGGCGCCGCTGCGGCGTAGGCCGCGGAGCGGGTGTGTGCAGTGTGACGCGTGCGCATTCGGGGGTCGCGGTGCCCCCCCCTCGTCAGCCGAAGTGCAGGAGGGGCCTGCAGGGGCCTGTTCTTTCCGTTTCATTCTGCCTTCCGGACCCTGACCCCCCCCCCCCTCCGTCCCTTGCCTTCCGTGTCCGAGGCCTTGTGCCAACCCCCCCCCCCCCCGTCCCCCTCGATCCCTCCCGCATTTTGTGTACCATCGGGTCAACGACGTCGTGTAGCCGCTGGCCACAGGGGTACCACGCACCGTCGGTTGATCGCCAACCGCGGTCCATTGGCCGCCCGTCCGCGGACCGCAACCACCTTTCTGGGGCACGCCGCGCCCTGCGGTCTGCCTCAACCCCCCCTCCCCCCGCGCATGCGCATGCGACCGGCGTAGTCCTGGCACCGCATTCCGCAGGCGCTGTTCCGGTCACGGCGCCCTCGCTCCTGTGTCTGGGCCCCGGGCCCCGCAAGGGAAGGAGCGGAGGGGAGGCGCAGCGGGCGCACGGATGGGGCGGCCTTGGCGTCCCCGCGGGCGGCGGCGTCCGACCGGTTCCCGTTGTGGCTGTGCGCATGTGCGGCACCGAGAGCAGGGGGCGTTGCAGAGCCGTTCGCCCGTGGGGGAGACCGGGGGTGGGGGGTGAGGCGTCCGTCAAGTGGTGGCCCGAGGGTTTGGGGGGGGGGCGAACGCGGAAACGACACCAGCAGGAGCACCGGCCGCAGCGGCCGACAGAACGCAGCGACCCGATGCAACATGCGAAGGGGAGAACGGGTGACTGTCCAGGGCCCCGTGAAGAAACATCAATGCGACGGAATGTGCGATTGGGTCTTCTCCCATCGCAGTTGGCAGTGGGGAACAGCCTCCGACTTTCACGGGTCATGGGGGTGACTGAATGTGAGGCCTCCACCAGCGCGGGCCGGGGAGTGGCCGCTTGTGGGGGCGGTGGCGCTGTTATTGTGAGTAGGGCGGCCAATACTGCGCTCGCTCCCTCCGCTGCCTGTCCCTACCGCCGCCTGCAATGGACTCATTGCGAAGTTCACTGGAGATTGTTGCCACTTCTTGTTCTCGTGTCCATTGAATCGGCCGGTGCATGGCATTGTGCCCTGCTGCTTCCTGGTACTTACTGGAAAACCTGGTACTTACTGGAAAACCGGGGCAAAACCAGGGAAAAGGGGGGTGGGGGAGGCAGGGATGTATTAGAACGGCCGTACACCGTAGGAGGAGGCAGGGTACCCCCCTTAGACCTCCTCCCCTTCCAATTTTTGAGGCTGACAGCCAAAATTTTGCTGCGGCACCAAGAGGATTTTAGCTCCAAAATTTTCGGCCTGCCTTCGGCGGGGACCATAGGGGGAGGAACAGCCAAACCTCCCCCCCCCCCCCCCCCTCCCCCCCTTCTAATGCATCCCTGGGGGGGGGGGGGGAAACCTGGGGCGAAACGGGGCCAGGTAGGTCTGGGTGCAGCACCGGGTATACCCTACGGGTTGTTGCCGGGTACATCCCAGCGCCGCCCTTGCCTCCCCTGCCAGGGCACCAGCCCCACCGGATACCGCCCATCCGGGACATTGCGCGCGCTTTGTTGGCACTATGCACAGCGCTGTACGTACATCCCACCAGGGGGTGCCATAAGGACGCTCACCCTTTTTTTTTTTTTTACTATGGCATCCACTCTCTGATGTTTGGTGGCTACCCACCAACCGCCATCGGTTACCCACCAACCGCCATCGGTTACCCACCAACCGCCATCGGTTACACACCAACCGCCATCGGTTACCCACCAACCGCCATCGGTTACCCACCAACCGCCATCAGTTACCCACCGGCCGCCATCGGTTACCCACCAACCGCCATCGGTTACCCACCAACCGCCATCGGTTACCCACCAACCGCCATTGGTTACACACCAACCGCCATCGGTTACCCACCAACCGCCATCGGTTACCCACCAACCGCCATCGGTTACCCACCAACCGCCATCAGTTACCCACCGGCCGCCATCGTTGGGCGTATTGGACACCCCGAGTTTTTTTTTTCTTCATTACAGCACCCCCTGCATCCCACACAGACTGCGCTCTCCTCACTCATGATGCACGCCGCCCTCCCTCTGTTTGCCACAGGCCCCAGCCCTCTGCATCCGTTCTGGCACTTTCTGATGTGACCTCGACCCCCGGCCTGTGCGCGGGGGCATGACCTCCTTAGAGGCCGAGCGCGGCTGTTGACCCCTCCGATGACCTCCAAGCGCCGGCCTCTCTCCGCAGCCGCCCTCCCCGTGCTCCACATGCGGTCCCTCGCGTACGCCCCCCTCTTGACCCTCATTAACCTCTGCACTGACCGTCCCACGACCCCTCTGACCCTTCAAACGCCTGGGGGCACGAGCGGAAACGAGTTGCTGGTCGAGTCTACTTCCGTGAGCCATCAATAGAGCCCCGCCCTCCCCCTTGCCGTCGTTTCAGTCTTGGGCTGGGGTCGCCTGCATAACTCAGGCCCCCTGCGCTTCCCACTCCCCAGCACCACTGCAAGACAGACCGGGGGGTTCCTTTTGAAAGATTGGAAAGACACGCATCGAGTCGAGTCCTGTTGCGTCTTGCGCCGCTCGAGCGGGAGCAGACGCCTCGGGGCGCATGCGACGCCCCGGATCCAGCGCATGCGACGCCCCGGATCCAGCGCATGCGACGCCCCGGATCCAGGAACGGCGTTCTCACCGCGAGGCACATCATCCAGTCCAGTGCCTTCATTGCCTCGCTGGGCACGGGCCACTACGCGGGGCATCCTCCGTCCTCCCACACGCGGCGCGCGCGCCGCCGTGTCCGCGGTCGTGCCCCATCCTCCACACAGCCCTTGCCCCCGACCAACAGGCGCCATTCCAGTAACCGGCGGTCCCGCGCTGCCGTTTCCCGTCGGCGGTTACGCCGTCGGTTGCTGCTCAACCGCCGGCGTTTCGCGGCCCAAATCACGTTTGTCGCCGGTCAGCCCGCGGGCAGTGCGAGCGCCGAATTCCATGGGGCAGAGCTATCGGGGTCCCGTGCGCTTTGGGACCGACAGGGGGCGTGGCGTGCGGGTGCCGGGGGTTCTGGTGGTCGTCCACAGCAGTGGGCAGAGGGCCCTCTGCGCCGCAACGCATTTGTGGGTGCATGGCTGCACCCCCCCCCCCCCCCCACGATCCCTGCGTCGCTGCCGTTCCTGCCCGCCGCAGTGCCACCGTTGCCCTCGGAAGAGGGACGGTGGTGCCGTGGAGAACGCTGACCTTTTGGGTGTGTTTTTGACCCCATGCCGCTGCCTCCGACCCTGTGCCCTGCACGGCCCTTCATCGGTCCTGTCGATCCCGCCCAAGGGCAATGCCGGCCTGCCCAAGCCGGCCCCCGGCCCGGGCCCAAGCCCCTAGAGCCTCCCCCCCCCCCCCCCCCCCCTCCCGCACCCCGGCGGTAGGAACGCCATGAAACTCATCCGTCCTGTGTACAGCAACGGGCATCTGCTGATCAGGTCCGTGCTGAGGGCGGGTTTCGGCAGAGGCCCTGCCAATAATTGACGCATCTTACAACTTGCTTGCCTCCTCAGTGAATGGCCCCGCGGAAATTACCCGGCGAGGGCGAGGTCGCATGGCTCAGCTGCTAAAGCAGATGGTGGCTGATCCGGAGGTCCCGAGTTTGAGACCCTGATGGAGGTCACCCGGGTCTCTACCCAGGGGGCGCCATAAGGACGCTCACCCCCCCCCCCCCTTCTTTTTTTACTATGGCATCCACTCTCTGATGTTTGGCGGCTACCCACCAACCGCCATCGGTTACCCACCAACCGCCATCGGTTACACACCAACCGTCATCGGTTACACACCAACCGCCATCGGTTACCCACCAACCGCCATCGTAGGGCGTATTGGACACTCCGAGTTTTTTTTTTTCATTACGGCACCCCCTGGTTCCACCTCGGGGAACACACTGACATGTGCACCCTGCCCCCCCCCCCCCCCCACTCCCCCAACGGATGGTTTCCGACACCCAAGTCCGTCTTTGGTGGGGGAGAGCGCTGGGTCGTGGGATGCGGTGACAGAAAGTCCTGTCCAAAGCCGGGGGGAGGGGGGGGGTGGCGGGCTGTGTAGTGCGTTCCGCCGCGATACGTCACAACGGGTGACACAAATGTTGTGGACGCATGCAAATCTCTACCCCCCTCCCCCGTGATGTTCTGACAGGGGCGCCGTTCTCGCAAGAGGGGGGGGTTTTCCGTGGCGGAGTGCACGCATGAGCCTCCGCCCCGCACACATACACGTGCGCAATGCACTGCCTGTCACGCAGCAAAGGGGTGCCCTGTAGGACTGTTGGCTAACGTTGTAATGTAATGTTCGGCGCACGAGGGCATGTCATTCTGCTGTCTGCATCTGCTGGACGGCCTGATTTCATGTCTGGTGCACAATCCACTTCACCGCTGTCGTCGCAGCGAACAATACTGTGTTGCTTTCTCAAATTTTCTCCGCTACAGAGGCTGATGCGGGCACAATGTTGGACCCGCTGTTCTTCTGTATGGCTGCCGGCGTGTGCAGACGCACGTCTGTGTGTGTTCGTGCATGTCTGCTCCCCAGATGGGGCTATGCATTGGACTGGCGGGGGAACAAAAAAAAGAGGTTCTTTGGTCCCGACAAGGGGGGTCCCGGGCCCGGCATGCACCGCTCTCTTCCTCAGGGGCCTACAGGGATCTCCTCCACTCACCCTCCGACCTTCTGTTGTCAGGCGGCCCAGCCCTTCGCACTTTTTGAGCGGTTGCATTCTTTTGGCTGCGTGTCCAGTGCACTTCATCGTGCATGGCAACACACATCGCGATGTGCCCTGTAGTATCTGCCCCGTGACCCCTGGCATGACTGCCTGACGACCCACGGTGCGCACTCGAGTGCGCACCGCACGGTGCGGCATGCCCGACATCACGACACTCAGCGCCACGTGCGTGGCCCTGATCATGCGTCGTCCTCGTGCACTGACTGACCCTCCATGGCCCTGCGTGTTGAATGTTTGTGTTGTCAGCAACAGTGCCCCAAAGTCCTTCCTTCCCCTTTCCGTCTTTGGTGCCATGCTTTTGCTCGAAAACCATCACAAATGAAGTCTCCGAACCCTCTTTCTGACGGCCAATCTGTCGCCCGCTGGCCTCGTATCCCTCCTCCTGCGCAAATAACCAGTTTCCTGATTCTAAGAACCACTTCACTGCTGTTTGACCGCCAGCTGCCTACTGTGAGTTGCCAACTGCAGCGGACTGACGCTTCTGCACTGGCAAACCGCATTCCGGTCTGTCTGTGCCGGGCTGTTCACCACCCAGACACTCGTGCACGATGATTCCTGTCTGCTCCGATGCCCCGTGCGTGTTTGCGCGTGAAGGGCAGTGGTGAAGGGATATGCACAGGATCGATTTGGGCTTGAGGGACGCCAAGCGACGTCACTACCGGCCACGGGGGGGCGGCCGGGCCCGGTCCTTGTATGCGACACCCCCCAGCAACCCCCCCCCCCCCCCCGGGTTTTGAAAGATAGTGGTGCCGGGTCGGCCACCAGCAAGTGTCCCTAGAGAAAACTGTCCGGCGCCAAAGTATACTATGTGTTTATACTCTAAATGCTCAAAATTTTGTAGAGAATTCATATTTGGGCTATAGGAGGGCTGCAGGCCCTAATAGCAACCCTAACCCTAATCAAGACTGAATATTGGGACCGAGCTGGTGGGGGAGGGAACATTAGATATGAATGGTGAGGGACATCAAGAATGATTCACACATTGATGGCTCTTGACAAAGTGAAATGCACCTGAACCCCATCACCACGAGGCCCACTTTCAAGGCTTTTTGGACTTCTCAGGGGCCAAAATGCCCCAAAATGGGCTCAAAATGGGCTCATTTCACCCTTTTGTGCACCCCAAATGGTCTACGATGAGTTTTGGAAAAATGTGTTTTTGACCCATTTCTGACCCATTTTTGGTCCCAAAACAGCCCATTTTCAAGGCATTTTGGGATTTTTGGGAGGACCCAAATGGGCCACCACAAGCTCAAAACAGTCCAAAAACACTTGTTTTAGCGTCGCACATGGTCTAGGATCATTTTTGCGGAAAGTCATATTTTTACCCCTTTCGGACCCTGTTGACCCATTTGGGTACCCACCTGTTTGGGCTTGAGCTTGCAGCTTGCCACAGCCTAGTGGGCCTAGTTATTGGGGTCTAGGCGTCCGTTTGGGCAAATCTGAGGGGTGGAAACCACAAAACGTGGGGGGTTGCGGGTGGAGTAGGTGCCCTCGGAATCGCATTTTGAGCCATGTAGCCAAAGATATGGCCTATTCTTGGTTTGTGGCTGTCGGCAGTTGGAGCTTCTGGGGGCCTTTTTGGGCCGCTTCCGCGGCATATCATGGAGTTAGAGGGCCGCAAAGAGCTCGTAGACACGGGGAAGTCAAGCGGCACGTGGAGTGTACCCACCGTTTCCCTTCGTTTGGCCGTTTTGAATGTGTTCCAGGGCATTTTTGGCCCAAAAATGGCTGTTTTGGGCCCTAAACTGCAGTTTCTGAAACTGAGGTCCGCCACTTGCGAATCCCGTTCCCGGCCGCCACCGTTGAGTTTCTTGCTCAAACTTTGTGTGATTGTACTTCACACCCATAGGTATCATCCACCAAAATTTCACCCGAATCTGAAGCACCACGACGGAAATCTGATTTTTACCCATTTCGCGCGTGCTGCTGCTTGCTGCTTGCTGCTGCTTGCTGCTGCTTGCTGCTGCTGCTGCTAAACCTGGTAGGTCCACCCTAGACACTAAAAAGGGTTATAAAACCAAGACTGGTTCCACCAGCTCGGTGACCCTAACCCTAACCCTAGGGCTAACCTTAACCCTTACCTTAACACCAACCCCAACCCTAATCCCCCCCCTCACCCCATCCGACGCCCCCCTACCCCCGGCCAGACCCCCCCCCGACCCCCGGCAGGACCCCCCCCCGACCCCTAGCCGGACCCCCCCCCGACTCCCGGCCAGACCCCCCCCCCCCCCCCCCCCGAGTTTTGACAGATAGCTGGGGGGTATGTCGCATCAGGACCGGTTGTAGTCGCCCCCCCGTGCTACCGGCCTGCTCGACCTAGCTCCACTGTGGTGCACCTACCTCCACTGTGGTGCAAGGGTAGAGCGTTTCCCTGCGTCGCCGTGCTGTCTTTTCTTCCTTGTTTGTCTCCCATGAGGGAGGCGTGGTCTGTTTGTTTGGCGCTTTGTGCAGTCCTCCCAGGGCTCCCCCATCGGTCTGCGCAGAAAACAGGAGGTTGAGGGTAAACAGCTGCGTGTTTTGGAACCTGGCCTCCGTGTGTTAAAAGGGAAGAAAAGGGAAGGAAAGGACCCCTGGAAGCATGGGACGCATTGGAACCGGAACTTCCCCACACTGAGTGGCTGCGAAACGAGGGCCCCTCACTAACTCTTGTGAGGACTGGCAAGGGGGTTTACCTGTAAATACCAAAAGCCCCGGAGCTGAGCGCTTGAATGTGCATTCCCATCCCAAGTTATGCAAATAGCTTTTAGTCATGCATTAGAAGGGGGAACGTTAGCGCGCCGGGCGCGCGCCGGGCATCTTTTGTGACCCGTGCCCTACCGGTGGACTGTTGCGGTTGATATGTTGGGCAACATTATATGGATTTGCCCCTTGGCCCCCGGGACATCAGCAGATGTTTTGATTTGGGATGGGTATGGACCTTCTCGTACCCGAGGTGATTTCTTTGATTTCGAAGTTGGGGGCCATGATGGTGCTTATAAGGGCCGGATTCATGTCATTGTGCCATTCATTGGAAGAAAGAATGGCACTTTGACAGCCCGCCAACAATGTTACAATGACGTGCACGGGTGGTATAGGGCACACATTGAGCAGCTGTTTGCTCGGTTGTGGCACGCAAGATGAGGCAGAGGATGAGGCAGAAGTGTGTGTGTTGTGTTGCCAGAACGCTCCACCGTCGCAGTTTGTGATGAGTGTAAGGAGCACTATTGTACTGAATGTATTGACACCCACACTTGTGGGACCAATGTTACCCCCCCCCCCCCCTTGCGCAAGCACTGCCTTGTCTAAGCACATGAGCCTGTGTTACCGTCGTTTTGATGGAATTTTCTGACCATGGTTTTTATGGTCAGAAATGTAACATTATGCGATTGTGCTACGCTTGTAGAGGGAAAGGTGGGCTTGATCATGCTTGTGGTAGTTCCTCCTGCTCATACCAACATTCTGCATGCAATTGCAACCCAATGATGTCCCTGTTGATGTGATTTTCTTCAGCCATGGCTCATGTTGCTACACCTGGCATGGCTGTTACGTACATCCCGTCCACCGGTGAACATGTCTCCGCCACAATGATGAAGTGCAGATTGTGTGGGCCAAAGCGGGCCGTGGGATTTGGGGCCTTGGCCATGTGTTTGAGGGCAAGCTTTACTTCACCAAAGATATTGTTGATGACAGTTTTGTCCCAAGTAATAGGAAGCCTGAACCCATTCCAAAACCTGAAGCCAAGCCTGCCCCAAAGGCTGCCCCAAAGGGCAAACATGTGCAATTGTTCAAGATGAGGCGCAAGGTGGGAAAGGGCTTCTATTCCACAGCTTTTGATGGCCCTGATGGGCAGTGAGGACCTCCAGAACTCGCTGAAATTTGCCTGCACATTGTGTTGTAGTGCCCTGTTGCGACAATTGTGCTTAAGGTGAGGTATGGTCAGGTTTCCAGTGACATACGTTCTTTTGGTACCGTACGTCGCCTACAAGCACTGCCTTGTCTAAGCACATGAGCCGGTGTTACCGTCGTTTTGCTGACTTTCAGCGTGCTTGCGCAAGGGGGGGGGGTATGATGCAGCTCTACTGTTCGCGATACCTCAATAACGCCTATCGCTTCTACTGGAGATCGATGTGGTTGTGCTATCCCAACCCCCCATTCTCCCAACTTGCTAAGGTGTTGACCAAGATTGCCCTTAAAGGAGCGAGAGTGGTACTGTGTACCCCAGTTTGCAACTTTCTTGAGCTGGGGCAGTTTGGATCACCTAATTCTAAGGGCGTTTCCCAGGGGTGTGCTTGGGGGCTCTTCGGGGGGAACATAGTCTAAAAGTAGCACGCAGGGCGCGCGCCGGGCAAGATGATGTTTCGCAATAAGTGGTGAACGACCCAAGGAAGGGGGGAAGGTGGGGGTTGTAGACTGCCTTTTGGCTATGCTTGTGTTTAGAATTGACGCCGTGTTGCTGCCAGACGTCATCAGTTTACTGGAATTATTGCATCAGTGCATTTGTATCTTTGTTGGTATTTGTGTTGAATCCGCAGCTTCTTTTTCGGAAACATCATCCACCAAGCGTGACAACTCTTCTGTTTTGGAAGATGGACCAATCAAACGGCGCATCACATTTGAAGGAAGCATCGGCATGCAGGCAGCCAGACTTGAAGCAAAGAGTGGCCAGGCACATTGGAAAGCTTTGTCCACATCCAAAAGAAGGATAGGAGCATATATCATAAGATTGGAATCACTGCTTTTAGGTCTTTAGGTCTTTAGGCGGTCTTTAGGTGAGGATTTGCCATTGCCATGGTCTCTACGTGTCATGACAATCACGAGAATTGTTGTAGTGGCGGTAGTGATCATCTTGGCGTCGGGATCTGCGGAAGTCACACGATTAGCGCATTTTGAAGTTGAGCAGGTTCCAAAGCAAAGTATGAAAATAGTACCCCCCTCCCCCGGAACGCGGGAGGCTGTCCTCCCCTTTATATCTCACGGTGAGGCATCCTGTGCTGGCACCCCACACCCGTGGCAATCACCGAGAGGCCTAAGGGGGGGTAGTGTCACAAGAAACGGGGTCAAGCCCACACCCCTGATGACTTCCGCGGAGTTCACCCCGCTGCTTCTCAGGCAAGATGAGTTGCAGCTCCCACTCGGGGACCTAACGCCCCGGCGTTTTTTTCACCTCATTGATTTTTCTGATCTAGAATCAGTGTTATTGAAGGTGATGGACTGTACCGACGAAGTGTGAAGCCTAGTAGTGCCTGCTCCGTTCTTTTTTGCGTAGCGAAACAAGAGGAGGATGTTGTGTTTTAGAGTCTCTCGCGAAGAATATTTTGCAAATTATCTCACGAATGGGGCTGCCGCCCTCACATCGCACGTGGATCTCCCTCGTTAATAGTACACGCAAGAGCGGCCAGGACATTAATAGCCTTCAACCCTTGTTAATAGTACGGGAGCAGCGGTGCAGCCACGCAGGGGCACGCAGGAGCCGCAGCACGGCCACGGGAGGGCCTCGGAGGAGGGCACATAATATGAGGCGGGCGTCCTTCCGCCGCGCTGCGACACACCGGGGGGATAGGGGTGGGATAGGGCAGGCTACAGGCAGGCTCTAACCCGCTAACCCCTAACCCCCCCGTCGCAAGAGCGGCCAGGACATTAATAGCCATCAACCCTCGTTAATAGTACAGCGCGCGCACACACACACGCACACCATCCCTTGCCCTTGGCTCAAGGGTGGCGCAACAAGTTGGCCACGGTAGTGCCAGCAACAAGCAAGCTTGATATGTTGTCCTGTAGACCAATGCCCCCATGTATTGTAGCATGTAGGCTAGAGGATTCGGCCAACAAAACACGGCTAAGTGACAGAGGAACAAGCGAACATTTGCCAGTTGTACATATGAAGGGCCGCTGGTTGTGGAGTGGAATTGTGCCGGAATTGCCGAACATTGCTGCATATGCATACTAGGACGTGCATTTGTGGAGTGCTTTGTTGACCTTCATGCCCCCCCCCCCCCTGTCCGTGTCCAACAAACGTTGTGTCCAACGAACACTTCCGTTTGGACCCTATTTTTTGCGGACCTAATCAATTACCCCCCCCCCCCTTGCGCAAGCACTGCCTTGTCTAAGCACATGAGCCTGTGTTACCGTCGTTTTGATGGAATTTTCTGACCATGGTTTTTATGGTCAGAAATGTAACATTATGTGATTGTGCTTCGCTTGTAGAGGGAAAGGTGGGCTTGATCATGCTTGTGGTAGTTCCTCCTGCTCATACCAACATTCTGCTTGCAATTGCAACCCAATGATGTCCCTGTTGATGTGATTTTCTTCAGCCATGGCTCATGTTGCTACACCTGGCATGGCTGTTACGTACATCCCGTCCACCGGTGAACATGTCTCCGCCACAATGATGAAGTGCAGATTGTGTGGGCCAAAGCGGGCCGTGGGATTTGGGGCCTTGGCCATGTGTTTGAGGGCAAGCTTTACTTCACCAAAGATATTGTTGATGACAGTTTTGTCCCAAGTAATAGGAAGCCTGAACCCATTCCAAAACCTGAAGCCAAGCCTGCCCCAAAGGCTGCCCCAAAGGGCAAACATGTGCAATTGTTCAAGATGAGGCGCAAGGTGGGAAAGGGCTTCTATTCCACAGCTTTTGATGGCCCTGATGGGCAGTGAGGACCTCCAGAACTCGCTGAAATTTGCCTGCACATTGTGTTGTAGTGCCCTGTTGCGACAATTGTGCTTAAGGTGAGGTATGGTCAGGTTTCCAGTGACATACGTTCTTTTGGTACCGTACGCCGCCTACAAGCACTGCCTTGTCTAAGCACATGAGCCGGTGTTACCGTCGTTTTGCTGACTTTCAGCGTGCTTGCGCAGGGGGGGGGGGGGGTACTTACTTAATTCGTTACCGGGTTTCAGAACTGAGGTTTCGGGCTAAATGATTGGGAAAATGAGGGGTGGTTGTGATGTCATGCTGGGCAAATTTGTAAAATAGGTCGTGAGGGAATGGTGTCCCTCAACTATAGGACCTGTGACGAGCCTGGATTTGATGGCACTTTCAAAGGGGAGTTGGGGGGGGAGCAGGCAATGTGGGCAGAAGAAAACATCATGGGCATTGTGACATGATTTGGGCCAAGGCAGGGCGTGGGGTGTGGGGTTTGTGCCATGTTTTTGAGAACATCCTGCACCTAACTCGTGATTTGATGGAGGACAGTGCTGTCCCATTGAATCTGTCCGCCCCGAAGGTGCCTGAGCCGGATCGGGCTGCCATTTCTGCCCGTGCCAAGAAGGGCCCCAAGCCCGGGGGGCATGTCCAACTTTTCCGCATGGAGCAGGACCGCGACAAGGGCTTCTACTATGAAAAGTGCTGATTGAAAGCCTCCATTGTGCGTTGTGCTTTGAATGGGCTGGTGATCTTGTGCCTCGGGATTTGTTGCGGCGTTTCACAATATTGTTGCACGCACCGAACGGTGTATCCAACCTGTTCGGACCGTATTTCTTAAGGACCTCATTGTTCGTTAGACCGGGGGGGGGGGGTTAGATTCCGGGATTCACAGTAGGGAATCGCTAGATTTCCCGTGCATTTCACCATTTTGGATCTCAGAATATTTTTATATTTGGGTGATCATGCGGCCAGTGATGGAGCACGTGTCTGAATTTGTCTTCTGCTGGTAGGGACAGACTCCAGGGAGGGAAATGGCCACGGGAGTGAACAGAATCGCAAGGGACTCAATCTTCAGGTGTGCAGGTCTCCTAAAGATAGTTTGAGATCTTCAGCAAGGCACACTATGCCACAGTGCACTCAGCAGTGGCCAGAATGTGGAGACAAACCACCAAAGCCAATCATGGTTTTTGGACAACACGTGTTGCTGGGCCTAAATACATCGCATTTATGGAGAAATCATCAAAGAGACGAATTGCGGCAACAGCATGTTGCATGCGACCCGCGGTGGCATTCCTCAGCCATTCAGAAATCAAAAGGTTCACACAACATTCAAAAACAAAAGCCACAGAAAGGTCAGGCTGCAGCTGTGCATCCGTTACTTCTCGGGGAGGTGCAGGCTGCTGGCTGCACATCTCTGTCCTGAACGCAATGCTTTTCTCAGGGTGAGTGTTATCTGTGCAAGTATGGTGTTGACTGGAACTGTCAGGAAGTGGATTGAGGATAGGGGCTTTGGCTTCATCGCCCCTTCTGATGGAGGTGACGACATTTTTGTGCACGCGAGTGACCTCAACTGTGATGGTTCCCCAACTCTCACTGAGGGTGACGAGGTCGAGTATGAGGAGGCCCAGGACAGGGGCAAATTGCGTGCCGCAAACGTCTACGGTATTGGGGGCAGACGCCTCCCAGGCGGAAGCGGCAAAGGTAAAGGTGGTGGCAAAGGCAAAGGCTATGGCAAGGGCGATTCTTATGGTGGAGGTGGACGCTATGGTGGAGGTGGGCGGTATGACAGAGACGACCGATATGGTGATTCTGATGGTGGTCGGGGTGGCCGCTATGACAGAGACGACCGAAGGGACCGAGATTCCGACGGGTACAGTCGTGGGGGCGGTGGCGGCGGCGGTGGTGGATATGACAGAGACGACCGATACGACAGTCGCGGTGGTGGCAAGTACGACAGAGATGACCGCCGCAGAGATGACCGCTATGCGCCTTACTAGGAAGGAAGATGAGATGTACCTTGAGACCACTTCCTTACTCTGGCTGTGAAGCTGTTACGTGGCATCCTACTCCCCCTGTAGACAACACAGAGGCCCATCATGCCCCCAAGGATGTTTATTCCTGGGATTTGCTTTGGTGATGATAAAGATGCAGGGCACCAGCCACACCCATTGGGGAAGCACCCCACTCATTCATGCACTGTCTTGGTGAAATGGACCCTGCCAACCTACCTCTGTAAGATGAAGTGTTTGTTTTGCAGCGCTGTCCTTTCTGTGTCGACGCCTCTTGTGAAAAAAAAAGACTGCAGCATTGTGGCACGATACAGATGTTTTGTAAACATATGAATAACATAGGCCGTGTGAGCTATGCGCATGAGCTATGCGCACTACTGAAGCATATTTGGGCTCTACCCCATTCCTGTGACGCATGAGCGTGACTAAAGGAAGTGTCGACGTCTGACGATCAATTTCATTGATTATTTTTCATATTTAGTATTGAATTCACGTTTTCAATGGACCCCGTTGTTTGTCTCTGGACTCCATCGTTCCAACTGGAATTTTGCCCCTTTTTCATTATCATGGACCAGCGTTTAGTTCATTACTTGTGGCAATTCTCTGCTGGTGATGCAGATCTTTGTTGCAGGATTGCTGCATTGTGGTTGTTGACAATATGCTCCAATTGGGCAGCCCATTTTCATTACATTATATGGCCCAATGTTGATCAGATTTACATGACGATATTCACATGCTTTGTCCAAGAACTTTGGAGAAGCGGACTACGAAATATTTTGGATTACAATGTCATTTACTTGCCCTTGGGCCTGCACTACCTCCACTGTAGAGCGTTTCCCTGCGTTGCCGTGCTGTCTTTTCTTCCTTGTTTGTCTACCATGAGGGAGGCGTGGTCTGTTTGTTTGGCGCTTTGTGCAGTCCTCCCAGGGCTCCCCCATCGGTCTGCGCAGAAAACAGGAGGTTGAGGGTAAACCGCAGCGTGTTTTGGAACCTGGCCTCCGTGTGTTAAAAGGGAAGAAAAGGGAAGGAAAGGACCCCTGGAAGCATGGGACGCATTGGAACCGGAACTTCCCCACACTGAGTGGCTGCGAAACGAGGGCCCCTCACTAACGGTGGGGTCCTCTTGTGAGGACTGGCAAGGGGGTTTACCTGTAAATACCAAAAGCCCCGGAGCTGAGCGCTTGAATGTGCATTCCCATCCCAAGTTATGCAAATAGCTTTTAGTCATGCATTAGAAGACGCAGAGGCAGATGATGTTTCGCAATAAGTGGTGAACGACCCAAAGAAGGGGGGAAGGTGGGGGTTGCAGACTGCCTTTTGGCTATGCTTGTGTTTAGAATTGACGCCGTGTTGCTGCCAGACGTCATCAGTTTACTGGAATTATTGCATCAGTGCGTTTGTATCTTTGTTGGTATTTGGGTTTCCTCAGGCCTTTGTTTAGGGGGCGGGGGGCCAGGGGTTTTTAGTCCAACAGAATTGCAGCACTTGGTTTGCCTGCCAAGTTCCAGTGAAAGCGCCGACTCTCTACGGAGCGCATCGTGCCACAGAGGGTTTACTGGAGCCTAGCACACACCCCAAAAGTTTGGACCTTGTCACCCAAGTGCACCATTCATTGGCCCAGGCTGACACAGAGGTAGGGACACGTTGAGCTTAAGGCTGTGGGGGGGGTGCGGGGCGGGGACAGTAGCACCATGGGTTTTAGTTGCGCGTCTCAGAGACAAATTTGTCTGCAAGTGAACAATGGCCACCCATTCACACATGGCACACAAGATTGCGAAAGGCAGCAACACAGGCCCCGAAGGATTTGACTGCCTGTTCCAGTCTGTGGGTTCTTATTGCTTCTTCATGAAGGTCTGCATGGACAGTTGGTGATTTTAGCGTGGTGCGCTTTGATTCCTGTTACTATGCACATCAAACTTGGCATTAATTGAGGATGGAAGGTTTTGCGGAGAGTCCTTCAGTTTAGGCATACGAGGCTTTTCGTGTTTTTTCCTTGGTGGGCGTGGCTTTTTCATCATTTAAAGATACAGGCGTCGGACTCAGATTTGGCTTGTGAACATCAATATCATTCAACTCATTGCATCTTTCGTAGTCTCCTCAGTCTTTTCGTTGCGGGGCTTTTTCTCCTTCTCTTGTTTTGTAGGTTTGGGGGAAGCATCTATGTGGTGAGAATTGGACTCGTCAAAGTCTTCAATATTTCAGGATGAGGCCCACGATGCCCAGCACATAGAGTTGGAAGAGTTGGGCTCCAATCTTGGTCGTATCTTGTCAATATCGGAGGTAGGTCCAACAAATGCAAGGAGAGGAGAATTATCCTTGTGCTTAGATGAATTGTCGTTCACCGAAGCGGCAAAAGCCCTACTGTGAGATGGCTTGTCAAATAACAAGATGGAGTTTGGTCGAGTGAATGCACAAGGGTTGCTGTCGACTAGAACCTGGCCCCCCGGGGGGGGGGGGGGGTATGGACCCTCTACGGACCCCAAAACGGTTGCACGGAAGAATGGGTTTTGTGGGAGCCACAGGCGTGGGATATTTTGTTTTAGTCTTACGGCAGGGGGTGAATTTTCATCTTCACCACATGTGTTTATACTCAAAATGCTCAGATTTTTTAGGGGATTTCAAGTATGTCGAAGACATGTTGAACAATTTTCAGCCCATTTGCTTCCCACTTCAGATTTCATCCCCCGCATTGAGTGTTGGCGACCGAGTGCCTGTGGTTACACAGTGCGCTCTTTCTTTCTTTATTGCCCACTCTTGGGCTCTTTGAGGGCCGGTGGTTACATAGTGTGTTCTTGTTTTCTTCGTTGCCCACTTTTGGGCTCTTCGAGCACTGGTGGTCACGTAGTGTGCTCTTTCTTTCTCCCCAAATCCATCAAACCATCCATGTGTTGAGCGCCACATCGTGCAAGACGAGGCACTATACAAATGTTGTTCGTTGCTTGTTTGGAAGGTCCCGTGGAGGATGGACATCCTCTTTTGTGACACAAACACGTTCAGCATATAGGGGAGGACTCCCCAGCCGCCTCCCCCTTCTATGGGAATGGCCGGGATCTCCCCGGGATGTGAGTGAAAGCGACGAACCCAGCGCTCTGTTGGTAATTGATGCAGTGCGGAGATGTTGGGAGTAGCTTAATCTTCAGTTGTGCAGGTCTCCCAAAGGTGGTTTGAGATCTTCAGCAATGCACGCGATGGCACAGTGCACTCAGCAGTGGCCAGAATGTGGAGACAAAACACCAAAGCCAATCATGGTTTTTGGACAACACGTGTTGCTGGGCCTAAATACATCGCATTTATGGAGAAATCATCAAAGAGACGAATTGCGGCAACAGCATGTTGCATGCGACCCGCGGTGGCATTCCTCAGCCATTCAGAAATCAAAAGGTTCACACAACATTCAAAAACAAAAGCCACAGAAAGGTCAGGCTGCAGCTGTGCATCCGTTACTTCTCGGGGAGGTGCAGGCTGCTGGCTGCACATCTCTGTCCTGAACGCAATGCTTTTCTCAGGGTGAGTGTTATCTGTGCAAGTATGGTGTTGACTGGAACTGTCAGGAAGTGGATTGAGGATAGGGGCTTTGGCTTCATCGCCCCTTCTGATGGAGGTGACGACATTTTTGTGCACGCGAGTGACCTCAACTGTGATGGTTCCCCAACTCTCACTGAGGGTGACGAGGTCGAGTATGAGGAGGCCCAGGACAGGGGCAAATTGCGTGCCGCAAACGTCTACGGTATTGGGGGCAGACGCCTCCCAGGCGGAAGCGGCAAAGGTAAAGGTGGTGGCAAAGGCAAAGGCTATGGCAAGGGCGATTCTTATGGTGGAGGTGGACGCTATGGTGGAGGTGGGCGGTATGACAGAGACGACCGATATGGTGATTCTGATGGTGGTCGGGGTGGCCGCTATGACAGAGACGACCGAAGGGACCGAGATTCCGACGGGTACAGTCGTGGGGGCGGTGGCGGCGGCGGTGGTGGATATGACAGAGACGACCGATACGACAGTCGCGGTGGTGGCAAGTACGACAGAGATGACCGCCGCAGAGATGACCGCTATGCGCCTTACTAGGAAGGAAGATGAGATGTACCTTGAGACCACTTCCTTACTCTGGCTGTGAAGCTGTTACGTGGCATCCTACTCCCCCTGTAGACAACACAGAGGCCCATCATGCCCCAAAGGATGTTTATTCCTGGGATTTGCTTTGGTGATGATAAAGATGCAGGGCACCAGCCACACCCATTGGGGAAGCACCCCACTCATTCATGCACTGTCTTGGTGAAATGGACCCTGCCAACCTACCTCTGTAAGATGAAGTGTTTGTTTTGCAGCGCTGTCCTTTCTGTGTCGACGCCTCTTGTGAAAAAAAATGACTGCAGCATTGTGGCACGATACAGATGTTTTGTAAACATATGAATAACATAGGCCGTGTGAGCTATGCGCATGAGCTATGCGCACTACTGAAGCATATTTGGGCTCTACCCCATTCCTGTGACGCATGAGCGTGACTAAAGGAAGTGTCGACGTCTGACGATCAATTTCATTGATTATTTTTCATATTTAGTATTGAATTCACGTTTTCAATGGACCCCGTTGTTTGTCTCTGGACTCCATCGTTCCAACTGGAATTTTGCCCCTTTTTCATTATCATGGACCAGCGTTTAGTTCATTACTTGTGGCAATTCTCTGCTGGTGATGCAGATCTTTGTTGCAGGATTGCTGCATTGTGGTTGTTGACAATATGCTCCAATTGGGCAGCCCATTTTCATTACATTATATGGCCCAATGTTGATCAGATTTACATGACGATATTCACATGCTTTGTCCAAGAACTTTGGAGAAGCGGACTACGAAATATTTTGGATTACAATGTCATTTACTTGCCCTTGGGCCTGCACTACCTCCACTGTAGAGCGTTTCCCTGCGTTGCCGTGCTGTCTTTTCTTCCTTGTTTGTCTACCATGAGGGAGGCGTGGTCTGTTTGTTTGGCGCTTTGTGCAGTCCTCCCAGGCCCCCCCCCCCCCCTCTCGCCCTTCGTTTCGCAGGTAATGAATGTGTGCATGTTGGCGTTGCAATGCGTCCCATACATCCAGGGGTATTTTGCACACTGAGGCCTGGTTCCAAAACATGCCACTAGTCTCCCTCCACCGCCTGTTTCCGCACACCTCACTAGCGGCTCGGCCCTCTTGCGAGGACTGGCACGGGATTGTACCTGTTAATACTAAAGGCCCCGGAGCTAAGTCCTTGAATGTGCATTCCCACCTCAAGTTGCGCAACAGCTTTTAGTTTTGCATTAGAACACGCAGAACCAGGTTTGTTTGATAGTGAACGTCTACAAAGAGTAGTAGCTTGGTAAACACCAGGATCTCGCTAAGTAGAAGCACTGGGGCAAATAGCCGCGTCAGGGCAAATAGTAGCACTCAGGCACACAGTACTATTCGCCCCCAGAAGAACCAAGCACGCAGATGCACATGGATGTGGGGGACCCGCACTTACCACAAATTAACTGAGAAAGCATGAGCAACTACTGCACCAGCATAGACATTAGGGAAAGAGGTCTCAGCTTGTGGTTGTCATGCATTACGAGATGGTTAACAAGAGGGTGGGATGTCACCCGAGTGCACGGACATTCGAATGGACAGCTGGCCACCACACGTTATTCATACCCCCCCCCCCCCGTGTCGTTCCCCACCCCTTGTCGTTCCCGGGGGGGGGGTGGGGGACCATCACTTGGTCAACCCAAAATTTTTCGTTGCGGCTCATTGTGTTGTTGTGTGGGTGGCTGTGTTGTGGGGCACTGCCACTTGCAACCCTTGCACTCATGGCAGGACATTTTGCTCACTTTCACTGAAATGGAACTTGACAACACAACCATGTTTCCCCTTGGGACAAGTGTGATGTTCATCCGCTCCACGGGGGAACCTGTTTTGGCGCAGGTCGTTGGACATTCATAGCACGGTGATGCATATCGCCGCATCTCTTATGATCGCGATGGCAAGACCGTCTGATGATGACTCTTCCGGTGGTGGTTTGGATGCTCCGGACAGTGCAAGGCATGCAGACGGTGGGGCAGAAAGTGATGTGTCTAGCTTGACTTCTGCCGAATAATTGCCTGATGCGCCCACAACAGATGATGATAGTGACTTGAATTCTGACACGGAGGTTGTGTAGGTGAAGAGTGCCCGTGGTGTGTGGGGCATGGGACACAGTTTTGGGAACAAGTTGTATTTTACAAGGGACATTCCCGAAGGGAAATGGGTTCCCAAAAATCTGCTTGCGCCTGCCAAGCCTCCTACCAAGAAGGCAAAACCACCACCCAAGAGTGCTGCCCAAAGCATTCCAGTGGACAGTGGTGAGCACTTCAAGGTGAAGTGGAGCAGGACCAAGAAATTTTACACCGAGCCGGTCAAGGAGTAGGTCTCCGTACATTGGCAGCCCTTTGAACGCATCCTATGCTGAGTGCTTTCGTTTTATGCTGCAATTTCTGTGCCTGCAAATGTGCGTGTATGGTTGGGGTGTGGTCCCCCAGGGGGGGTGGGGGACCGTCACTTGGTGACCATCCCCCAGAGGGTGGTGGGGGACCGTCTTCCCTGGGGTGGGGAACGACACGGGGGGGTGAGGGTATTTGGACGCAGTACGCTCATGTGGGGGGCGTCTACAGGGGGAGAGAAAATTCTGGGCGGTTGTCAATGACAAGGCGTATATTGAGGCTGCACAAGTGTTGTTTGCTGCCAGCAGTGCACCGGAGACACCGGGGCAACAGATTGTGTGGTGTCAGGGAACAAAACGTCTATGTCCACATTTAGGTCAAAGAAGTCTATTTCAGATGGGTATGGGTTTTGGACGTACTATGCAAGCACCACATAATCTTAGCACTGGGCTCCATAAGAAAAGGACCAATTTTGCAGTTTGGGGTTTAACCTCAGGTGGCACGAATAATTTCCGCGTTGGGTTTTTTAAAAGGATGTTTTTTTGCAAACAATTTTGACCTGCAGGTGGTCCATTTGTTCAACGCCCAGCCAACCATCCAAGGATTTTTTCATGTGTGTATAAACCATCATGAATTTCAAGGAGGGCAAGTGTTTTTCAGTGCTGTTTGTATTTGTTTTTGTCAGTTGAACTAGTTGGATCAAAGCTTTTGGTTCAGTTTTGTTGTGGTCGACCGGCCACCAATGGGGTTCTAGAGTCATTGATTCATGTTTGTATGCCGTAGCAAACTGCAATTGATCGCACTCGGGAAGGAGATCTCGGCCTACAACAAAGTACCACTTCTTGTCAACATTTTGTAGCACATAGTGTTTATTGATTTTTGGTGTTGCCCATTGGTGTTGTTGAATCATGTGGGTCATGGTGTCTCTATTAACGCTCTATGCATTGTTTCCAAGATGGACAAATATTCAAATATTGTTAAACCACAGAGGGCAGGCCTGTGTGTCACAATTGTTCGCATTGCAATTTATTGGGGCACATAGATATTCATCGATTGGTGGCACTCGGCATACAGTGTTATTTGACAAGCAAGAAAATTAGCCATGGAGGCGAAGCAAGACAGACCATGAGAAGGAGGATGCGAAACTATTCGGCCAAAGGGATGAACAGTGGCATTTTCTAATGTCACATGACAGGGAAAGTAACTCTAAGCCGGTTTTGGCGTAGCAAGACGACGTTCAATGTTTAACAACCTATCAGAATATTAATTGCCATCCTTCGAGTTCCGGCATAACGGTATTTTGGTAATGCAAATCTACACATGTGGCGTTGACGCCACCTCTAAGACGGAAACATCTGGCGTAGATTTCTAGATTTCAGTGCCAATCTTGTGTCCAGTGTACGTGGGAACGGACTACCTGTTGTGTTACGCCGGAATCAGCGTACTGCTTGGCTGGAATTGGCGTAGGCTTTAGGTAAGGCAGCACGAAAGTATCGCATTCGGCGTAGGTACTGCTCACCGTTGAGAAGATTGCTGACTAGAAGGCGGATTGTCAATAAGCGTAAAGCTTTATTCTATTTTCTCTTTTGCTTCCAAAGTAGTTTAATTTTTGACCCATTTCTTTCGGGTGAACAAATGGTTTGAGAGGGTAGCGAAAGCCTCGTTATTATGCTAGACGGTTTGTGCAATGTCCAAAAACAAGCTTGGATGTTGCACGATGTGGATGTCTGTTTGATTTGGTTGGCAAATCGGTGTAATTAATACACGACGGTGATACAACAGATTCGATTCCAACGTCGAATGCCTCTGGTATGCGCACATGTTCCCAAGCAGCGGTATGCAGTGGCCACAGCTCAGCCTACAGAATGTGGCACAAAATGTGCGTCAGATGGGCGTCTGAAGGGCACAATATGCGTCCATGGTTAGCCAGTAGATCATGGTGGTGAAATGCGCATGTTGGACACAACAGCGGCAAGCGTGCACGCAAACACAGAACACACCCGTGCCGTTTTATTTTCGCATCGCTGTGCAGACCTGCAACAGAGCATGCATTTTCTCTTACGTTGGTATTGAACGCTCATTTGAGCTTGGGTATGCCATGGAAACCACGATGCACAGTTTTTTTTTTTTGTCAGTGGGAGATATTGTGTTTCCAGCTGCAATTGCTCTGGAAGGGGTAATAGGGGAATAATCAAAAAAATGGTACAAACATGCACAGCACCCACCAAAGAGCATGCACCGTGTGTCGCACCGTGTATTGAGCTGCATGTACCATGTGTGTGTTTCCCTGGAAGGAAAAGACATTGGCCTGTGCAAACGTGGCTTCAAACTACGTGGCAGCGAATTTATTTTGTAACGCGAACGAGCTCATGATCAAGTCTTGATTGCCTCAGCACGTCAGTGTGCACGTTTGTTGCCTCAAGCATACATCAAAAAAGTGTTTTCCTGCGTTACGGACAGCATTGCATCCCAGATGTCTCGATGCAATCTATTGTATTGGTGTGGCCAGGAGACAGGTTTCAATGCACTCCAGTTTGTGATTGCAGGCCCCATCTTGTGTGCACCTCCACACCTGTGCAGCTGTTGCTTCTCGGGGAGGTGCAGGCTGCTGGCTGCACATCTCTGTCCTGAACGCGATGCTTTTCTCAGGGTGAGTGTTATCTGTGCAAGTATGGTGTTGACTGGAACCGTCAGGAAGTGGATTGAGGATAGGGGCTTTGGCTTCATCGCCCCTTCTGATGGAGGTGACGACCTTTTTGTGCACGCGAGTGACCTCAACTGTGATGGTTCCCCAACTCTCACTGAGGGTGACGAGGTCGAGTATGAGGAGTCCCAGGACAGGGGCAAATTGCGTGCCGCAAACGTCTACGGTATTGGGGGCAGACGCCTCCCAGGCGGAAGCGGCAAAGGTAAAGGTGGTGGCAAAGGCAAAGGCTATGGCAAGGGCGATTCTTATGGTGGAGGTGGACGCTATGGTGGAGGTGGGCGGTATGACAGAGACGACCGATATGGTGATTCTGATGGTGGTCGGGGTGGCCGCTATGACAGAGACGACCGAAGGGACCGATATGGAGATTCCGACGGGTACAGTCGTGGGGGCGGTGGCGGCGGCGGTGGTGGATATGACAGAGACGACCGATACGACAGTCGCGGTGGTGGCAAGTACGACAGAGATGACCGCCGCAGAGATGACCGCTATGCGCCTTACTAGGAAGGAAGATGAGATGTACCTTGAGACCACTTCCTTACTCTGGCTGTGAAGCTGTTACGTGGCATCCTACTCCCCCTGTAGACAACACAGAGGCCCATCATGCCCCCAAGGATGTTTATTCCTGGGATTTGCTTTGGTGATGATAAAGATGCAGGGCACCAGCCACACCCATTGGGGAAGCACCCCACTCATTCATGCACTGTCTTGGTGAAATGGACCCTGCCAACCTACCTCTGTAAGATGAAGTGTTTGTTTTGCAGCGCTGTCCTTTCTGTGTCGACGCCTCTTGTGAAAAAAAATGACTGCAGCATTGTGGCACGATACAGATGTTTTGTAAACATATGAATAACATAGGCCGTGTGAGCTATGCGCGTGAGCTATGCGCACTACTGAAGCATATTTGGGCTCTACCCCATTCCTGTGACGCATGAGCGTGACTAAAGGAAGTGTCGACGTCTGACGATCAATTTCATTGATTATTTTCGACGTTTTCAATGGACCCCGTTGTTTACCTCCGGACTTTTGCCCTTCTTTCATTATCACGGAGCAGCAGTCAGTTCTTTCCTGTTACCATTTTACAATTTTTTTCGAATCTACAGGGAACCAGATGCTCCATAGAGTGGGCCTCACATCGAATCCTATGCTCCACCTGGAAGGTTTGTATTATGAGTGTCTGCTACTCAATGTCAGGATTGTTGTGGTCGTTCTCTGCTGCTGATGCAGATCTTTGTTCCAATGTTGCTGATTTCAGGTTTTTCTCAATATGCTCCAATGAAGTCTCACAATGGGCCGCCCATTTTCATTACATTTTGTGGCCCAAGATTCATCAGATTTACATGACAATCCTCACATTCTTTGTTCTAGACCTTTGGAGAAGCGGACTGCGAATTATTTTGGTGTGATTTACTTGCACTCGGGCAAACGGGTACCATGTTTGGTTGCTGCCCCCCCCCCGCCCCCCGCCCAAAGCAGGTGAAATAAAGAAAATCCCATCCCCTGTGAAATTCCCCCTCTCCGGGCACCCCCCCCGCCCTTCCTCTTCTTTTGTAAACCCCCTCCTTCCCAGTTCTAGGAGTCCGGTCTGCACACCAGGGAATTCGTGCTCACTAATTCCCGGGTGTATGGACCGGATGCTTTTTAGCATCGGGTGTGTGCACAAAGTCCCTCGTGAACCGACCGGATAAGGGGCTGGCGGGCATATTGTCCCTGTTCTACAGACTGGAAAAGGGCTGGTGCACACAGATTCGCTGGCACGAGTAACTGCGTCCGTGCGCACACATTCCCTGGATAGCTGACCAGGAAGAGAGTACATGTGCACAAAATGTCACACATGCAATGTATGGGGGGTGGGGGTGTAGTGATATACATGGGTTTGGGATTTGATCCAACGCCGTGGGGGGCAGCCGGGCCGGGTCCTTGTATGCGACCCCCCCCCAGCCCCCCCCCCCCCCATCCCCCCCCCCCCGGGTTTTGAAAGATAGTGGTGCCGGGTCGGCCCTCAACAAGTGTCCCTAGAGAAAACTGTCCGGCGCTAAGGGCGCCAATTTTTTTTTTCATACTATTTGTTTATACTCAAAATACTCAAAATTTTGTAAAGAATTCATATTTGTGTTAAAACAACAAGAAAAAATTTTGACCTGAAGGAGGGCTACAGGAGGGCTGCAGGCCCTAACAGCAACCCTAGCCCTAACCCGAACCCTAGGGCTAACCCTAACCCTAATCAAGACTGAATATTGGGACCGAGCTGGTGGGGAAGGGAACATCAGCTATGACTGGTGAGGGACATCAAGAATGATTCACACATGGATGGCTTCTGACAAAGTGAAATCAGCTTGCTAAACCTGGTAGGTCCACCCTAGACACTAAAAAGGGTTATAAAACCAAGACTGGTTCCACCAGCTCGGTGACCTTAACCCTAACCCTGACCCCCCCCCCCCCTCACCCCTGGCTGGACGCCCCCTGACCCCCGGCCAGACGCCCCCCCCCCGACCCCCGGTAGGAACACCCCCCCCCCCCCCGACCCCAGCAGGAACCCCCCCCCCCCGACCCCCGGCTGGACCCCCCCCAACTGCCCCCCCCCCCCGAGTTTTGACAGATAGCTGGGGGGTTGGTCGCATCAGGACCGTTGGTAGTCGCCCCCCCGGGATCCAACGACCGTGAACATAAAACTTAACTGTTTATCCACTTCAGGGAACACCACTTAAGCAGAGTTCGACAACCCCTGTTCACCTGTGTGGTCATCACGTATGAACAAACACTGTGCAGTGCCGCACACTACCGTTTGGCATGGTAGCCTACTGTACCACCAATTGTATTATATGGTCACTGTGCAGTAAAATGTTCCCGGAATGGGCTGGGGCCCTCGCTCCTCAACGAATGTTGTAAGGGTGTGTGTGGGTTGGTTTGGTTGGCCCCCGGCGCCCCAGGTGAGGCTAACAACCAACCAGTGCAGTGTCAGACCTATGCCCTCCTACACCACAAAACGACAACAATGGCAGTCATGATGAGCAAGAATGCCATGCAACGCCATGGCCCAAGTCTGTCACCAAGAACCCCCACAATAACTTGTGCAATAATGGTGGCCATCATTGCGGCGATGCTGGCTGTTGCAATCTCGCTCTTGTGGAGCTTCAATTCTCTATGAATTGTGGGCAGCAGCCCAACAACATGTATGTTTTTGTGGATAACATTGTTGTTAGGGCGCCCGACTCAGCCACCTACCCTTAAGCTTACTACCCTAAATCGTCGTCACAAGGCTGCTTGAGGTTCTGCAATACTGCAGTAGTGAAGAGAGAGAGAGGAGAGAGGGTTTCCCGCCCTCTTCAAGTTTGCTGCAGCTGCTTGCTACTTGCCGTTTCTTGTTGCTGCGAGAATGAGCAAAGCTGGTGGGAGGGGCCGCACGCAGGTCACACAAAGCACTCCAGACATGCACGTCCTGATATGCATATGCAACAATGTTCAGCACTTCTCCTTGGGCTCACAGGGGTCTACATGCTACAAGACAGTAAGGCACACTGCCGGCCCACTACGGCCCAGAAGCAGAAGAGTGTAGAGGAAAGTGTTGAAGAGGAGGAAAGGGAGATCTGCTTTCAGAATCCGATGTGCCAATGTTGGATTCAAGAAGTACAACAGTGTAACAGACTGATACTAGTGACCACAGTGACTAGGGTCACTGTAGGAATGTGAGGTCTGCGGCCTTCTCCCCTCATGGCAGCACCATCGCTTCCGCCTCTGGACAAAAGTGTGCGGTTGTGGAGCGCTGCCACGGGGGAACTGGTGACAACTCTGCAGGGTCACACGAATGAGGTGTAGTCTGTGTTCTTCTCCCCTGACGGCAGCCACACAGCCATCAATGGGGGGGGCTACACCGGGGAGGTTTGGGGGCAGGTGGGGGGGGGGTTGGACATAGAGGGTGATGGATGGGTGGGGGCTGCTTGAATGAGGGAGGAGGGCAATTAGCCGGGGTAGGCCCCTGAGACTCCACACTACCAAGTATCAAGTATTCCTGTAATCATTCTGGGCTAGGAGGGTACGTTTGCCCGGCACGCCCGGCATCCAATCCAATGTGCCGACCATCTAGCCCAATGCTTTACCACCAAACATCACTCCCTCCTCTAGCCCAAGAACCCTAAGCACGAATGACCCAACAAAGCGCAAGTGCGGGCAAACAAAGAAGCTTTCATGCATTGTTAACCGACAACCCAGGGCGGTCCTTAGGGAACGAGATTTTTTTTGTGTTAAGGACCGCCCTTCAGGACCGCCCCTAGAGGCCTTTTTGCCCTGGCCCAACGTGGGCCATGTCTCTCCCCCCTTTTTGGAGTTCGCCGAGAAAGCAGGAGTTACGTAGCAATTCCGCCCTCTTTTGGGCGCCACCTCTGATTTTGCCCCCCGCTCTGAAGCGGTGGGGATCCCCTAGGCGGCGGGGGTGATGTAGTCCCCTTGCCCACAAGTGGGCCACTTCTGTTTTTGCTTCCCAGCTCTGAAGCGGAGGGGATCCCCCAGGCGGCAGGGGTTATGTAGCCACCTTGCCCACAAGTGGGCCACTTCTGATTTTGCCCCCCGCTGTGAAGTGGTGGGGATCCCCCTAGGCGGCAGGGGTTATGTAGCCACCTTGCCCACAAGTGGGCCACTTCTGATTTTGCCCCCCGCTCTGAAGTGGTGGGGATCCCCCAGGCGGCAGGGGTTATGTAGCCACCTTGCCCACAAGTGGGCCACTTCTGATTTTGCCCCCCGCTGTGAAGTGGTGGTGATCCCCTAGGCGGCAGGGGTTATGTAGCCACCTTGCCCCCAAGTGGGCCACTTCTGATTTTGCCCCCCGCTCTGAAGCGGTGGGGATCCCCTAGGCGGCAGGGGTGATGTAGCCACCTTGCCCACAAGTGGGCCACTTCTGATTTTGCCCCCCGCTCTGAAGCGGTGGGGATCCCCTAGACGGCAGGGGTTATGTAGCCACCTTGCCCACAAGTGGGCCACTTCTGATTTTGCCCCCCGCTCTGAAGCGGTGGGGACCCCCCAGGCGGCTGGGGTTATGTAGCCACCTTGCCCACAAGTGGGCCACTTCTGATTTTGCCCCCCGCTGTGAAGTGGTGGGGATCCCCCAGGCGGCAGGGGTGATGTAGCCACCTTGCCCACAAGTGGGTCACTTCTGTTTTTGCCCCCCGCTCTGAAGCGGAGGGGATCCCTTAGGCGGCAGGGTTTATGTAGCCACCTTGCCCACTTGTTGGCCACTTCTGATTTTGCCCCCCGCTTTGAAGCGAGGGGACCCCCCAGGTGGCAGGGGTTGTGTAGCCACCTTGCCCACAAGTGGGCCACTTCTGTTTTTGCCGCCCACTCTAAAGCGGTGGGGATCCCCGAGGCGGCAGGGGGTATGTAGCCACCTTGCCCACAAGTGGGCCACTTCTGATTTTGCCCCCCGCTCTGAAGCGGTGGGGATCCCCGAGACGGCAGGGATTATGTAGCCACCTTGCCCAGAAGTGCGCCGCTTCTGATTTTGCCCCCCGCTCTGAAGCGGCGGGGATCCCCCAGGCGGCAGGGGTGATGTAGCCACCTTGCCCGCAAGTGGGCCACTTCTGATTTTGCCCCCCGCTTTGAAGCGGCGGGGATCCCCTAGGCGGCACGGGGTATGTAGCCACCTTGCCCGCAAGTGGGCCACTTCTGATTTTGCCCCCCGCTTTGAAGCGGTGGGGATCCCCTAGGCGGCAGGGGTTATGTAGCCACCTTGCCCACAAGTGGGCCACTTCTGATTTTGCCCCCCGCTCTCAAGCGGTAGGATTCGCCCAGACGGCAGGGATTATGTAGCCACTCTGCCCACTTTTGGGCCACTTCTGATTTTGCCCCCCGCTCTGAAGTGGTGGGGATCCCCTAGGCGGCAGGGGTTATGTAACCACCTTGCCCACAAGTGGGCCACTTCTGATTTTTCCCCCGCCTTAAAGCGGTGGGGATCCCCTAGACGGCAGGGATTATGTAGCCGCCTTGCCCACAAGTGGGCCACTTCTGATTTTGCCCCCCGCTGTGAAGCGGTGGGGACCCCCCAGGGAGCAGGGGTTATGTAGCCACCTTGCCCACTTGGGGGCCACTTCTGATTTTGCCCCCCGCTCTAAAGCGGCGGGGATCCCCCTAGGCGGCAGGGGTTATGTAGCCACCTTGCTCACTTGTGGCCACTTCTGATTTTGCCCCCCGCTTTGAAGCGGTGGGGATCCCCTAGGCGGCAGGGGTGACGTAGCCACTTTGCCCACAAGTGGGCCACTTCTGATTTTGCCCCCCGCTCTGAAGTGGTGGGGACCTCCTAGGCGGCAGGGGTTATGTAGCCACCTTGCCCACAAGTGGGCCACTTCTGTTTTTGCCCCCCGCTCTGAAGTGATGGGGACCTCCTAGGCGGCAGGGGTTATGTAGCCACCTTGCTCACAAGTGGGCCACTTCTGATTTTGCCCCCCGCTCTGAAGTGGTGGGGATCCCCTAGACGGCAGGGGTTATGTAGCCACCTTGCCCACAAGTGGGCCACTTCTGTTTTTGCCCCCCGCTCTGAAGTGGTGGGGATCCCCTAGGCGGCAGGGGTGATGTAGCCACCTTGCCCGCAAGTGGGCCACTTCTGATTTTGCCCCCCGCTTTGAAGCGGCGGGGATCCCCTAGGCGGCACGGGGTATGTAGCCACCTTGCCCGCAAGTGGGCCACTTCTGATTTTGCCCCCCGCTCTGAAGCGGTGGGGATCCCCTAGGCGGGAGGGGTTATGTAGCCACCTTGCCCACAAGTGGGCCACTTCTGATTTTGCCCCCCGCTCTCAAGCGGTAGGATTCGCCCAGACGGCAGGGATTATGTAGCCACTCTGCCCACTTTTGGGCCACTTCTGATTTTGCCCCCCGCTCTGAAGTGGTGGGGATCCCCTAGGCGGCAGGGGTTATGTAACCACCTTGCCCACAAGTGGGCCACTTCTGATTTTGCCCCCCGCTCTAAAGCGGTGGGGATCCCCTAGACGGCAGGGATTATGTAGCCACCTTGCCCACAAGTGGGCCACTTCTGATTTTGCCCCCCGCTGTGAAGCGGTGGGGACCCCCCAGGGAGCAGGGGTTATGTAGCCACCTTGCCCACTTGGGGGCCACTTCTGATTTTGCCCCCCGCTCTAAAGCGGCGGGGATCCCCCTAGGCGGCAGGGGTTATGTAGCCACCTTGCTCACTTGTGGCCACTTCTGATTTTGCCCCCCGCTTTGAAGCGGTGGGGATCCCCTAGGCGGCAGGGGTGATGTAGCCACTTTGCCCACAAGTGGGCCACTTCTGATTTTGCCCCCCGCTCTGAAGTGGTGGGGACCTCCTAGGCGGCAGGGGTTATGTAGCCACCTTGCCCACAAGTGGGCCACTTCTGATTTTGCCCCCCGCTCTGAAGTGATGGGGACCTCCTAGGCGGCAGGGGTTATGTAGCCACCTTGCCCCCAAGTGGGCCACTTCTGATTTTGCCCCCCGCTCTGAAGTGGTGGGGATCCCCTAGACGGCAGGGGTTATGTAGCCACCTTGCCCACAAGTGGGCCACTTCTGTTTTTGCCCCCCGCTCTGAAGTGGTGGGGATCCCCTAGGCGGCAGGGGTTATGTAGCCACCTTGCCCACTTTTGGGCCACTTCTGATTTTGCCCCCCGCTCTGAAGCGGTGGGGATCCCTTAGGCGGCAGGGGTTATGTAGCCACCTTCCCCACAAGTGGGCCACTTCTGATTTTGCCCCCCGCTCTGAAGCAGCGGGGATCCCCCAGGCGGTAGGGGTTATGTAGCCACCTTGCCCACTTGTGGGCCATTTCTGATTTTGCCCCCCGCTCTGAAGCGATGGGGTTCCCCCAGGCGGCAGGGGTGATGTAGCCACCTTGCCCACTTGTTGGCCGTTTTGATTTTGCCCCCCGCTCTGAAGCGGTGGGGATCCCCCAGGCGGTAGGGGTTATGTAGCCACCTTGCCCACAAGTGGGCCACTTCTGATTTTGCCCCCCGCTCTAAAGTGGTTGGGATCCCCCAGGCGGCAGGGGTGATGTAGCCACCTTGCCCACAAGTGGGCCACTTCTGATTTTGCCCCCCGCTCTGAAGCGGTGGGGATCCCCTAGGCGGCAGGGGTTATGTAGCCACCTTGCCCACAAGTGGGCCATTTCTGATTTTGCCCCCCGCTCTGAAGTGGTGGGGACCTCCTAGGCGGCAGGGGTTATGTAGCCACCTTGCCCACGTGGGGGCCACTTCTGATTTTGCCCCCCGCTTTGAAGCGGTGGGGATCCTTTAGGCGGCAGGGGTTATGTAGCCACCTTCCCCACAAGTGGGCCACTTCTGATTTTGCCCCCCGCTCTGAAGTGGTGGGGATTCCCCAGGCGGCAGGGGTTATGTAGCCACCTTGCCCACAAGTGGGCCACTTCTGATTTTGCCCCCCGCTTTGAAGTGGTGGGGATCCCCGAGACGGCAGGGGTTATGTAGCCACCTTGCCCACTTTTGGGCCACCTCTGATTTTGCCCCCCGCTCTGAAGTGGTGGGGATCCCCCAGGCGGCAGGGGTTATGTAGCCACCTTGCCCACAAGTGGGCCACTTCTGATTTTGCCCCCCGCTCTGAAGCGGTGGGGATCCCCCTAGGCGGCAGGGGTTCTGTAGCCACCTTGCCCACAAGTGGCCACTTCTGATTTTGCCCCCCGCTCTGAAGCGGTGGGGATCCCCCTAGGCGGCAGGGGTGATGTAGCCACCTTGCCCACAAGTGGGCCACTTCTGATTTTGCCCCCCGCTCTGAAGTGGTGGGGATCTCCTAGATGGCAGGGGTTATGTAGCCACCTTGCCCACAAGTGGGCCACTTCTGATTTTGCCCCCCGCTCTGAAGTGGTGGGGATCCCCTAAGCGGCAGGGGTTATGTAGCCACCTTGCCCACTTTTGGGCCACTTCTGATTTTGCCCCCCGCTCTGAAGCGGTGGGGGTCCCCCTAGGCGGCAGGGGTTATGTAGCCACCTTGTTCACAAGTGGGCCACTTCTGATTTTGCCCCCCGCTCTGAAGCGGTGGGGATCCCCCTAGGCGGCAGGGGTTATGTAGCCACCTTGCCCACTTGTGGGCCACTTCTGATTTTGCCCCCCGCTCTGAAGTGGTGGGGACCTCCTAGGCGGCAGGGGTTATGTAGCCACCTTGCTCACAAGTGGGCCACTTCTGATTTTGCCCCCCGCTCTGAAGTGGAGGGGATCCCCTAGGCGGCAGGGGTTATGTAGCCACCTTGCCCACAAGTGGGCTATTTCTGATTTTGCCCCCCGCTCTGAAGCGGTGGGGATCCCCCAGGCGTAGGGGTTATGTAGCCACCTTGCCCACAAGTGGGCCACTTCTGATTCTGCCCCCCGCTCTGAAGTGGTGGGGATCCCCCTAGGCGGCAGGGGTTATGTAGCCACCTTGCCCACAAGTGGGTCACTTCTGATTTTGCCCCCCGCTTTGAAGCGGTGGGGATCGCCCAGGCAGCAGGAGTGATTTAGCCACCTTGCCCACAAGTGGGCCACTTCTGATTTTGCCGCCCGCTCGAAAGCGGTGGGGATCCCCTAGGCGGCAGGGGTTATGTAGCCACCTTGCCCACTTGGGGGCCACTTCTGATTTTTCCCCCCGCCCTGAAGCGGTGGGGATCCTCTAGGCGGCAGGGGTTATGTAGCCACCTTGCCCACAAGTGGGCCACTTCTGATTTTGCCCCCCGCTCTAAAGCGGTGGGGATCCCCCAGGCGGCAGGGGTTATGTAGCCACCTTGCCCACAAGTGGGCCACTTCTGATTTTGCCCCCCGCTCTGAAGTGGTGGGGATCCCCGAGACGGCAGGGGTTATGTAGCCACCTTGCCCACAAGTGGCCACTTCTGATTTTGCCCCCCGCTCTGAAGCGGTGGGGATCCCCCTAGGCGGCAGGGGTTATGTAGCCACCTTGCCCACAAGTGGGCCACTTCTGATTTTCCCCCCCGCTCTGAAGTGGTGGGGATCCCCCTCACGGCACTGGTTATGTAGCCACCTTGCCCACAAGTGGGCCACTTCTGATTTTGCCCCCCGCTCTGAAGTGGTGGGGACCTCCTAGGCGGCAGGGGTGATGTAGCCACCTTGCTCACTTGTGGGCCACTTCTGATTTTGCCCCCCGCTCTGAAGCGGTGGGGATCCCCCAGGTGGCAGGGGTTATATAGCCACCTTGCCCACAAGTGGGCCACCTCTGATTTTGCCCCCCGCTCTGAAGTGGTGGGGATACCCTAGGCGGCAGGGTTTATGTAGCCACCTTGCCCGCAAGTGGGCCACTTCTGATTTTGCCCCCCGCTCTGAAGCGGTGGGGATCTCCCAGGCGGCAGGGGTTATATAGCCACCTTGCCCGCAAGTGGGCCACTTCTGATTTTGCCCCCCGCTCTGAAGCGGTGGGGATCTCCCAGGCGGCAGGCGTTATGTAGCCACCTTGCCCACTTGTTGGCCACTTCTGATTTTGCCCCCGGCTTTGAAGTGGTGGGGACCTCCTAGGCGGCAGGGGTTATGTAGCCACCTTGCCCACAAGTGGGCCACTTCTGATTTTGCCCCCCGCTCCGAAGTGGTGGGGATCCCCTAGGCGGCAGGGTTTATGTAGCCACCTTGCCCGCAAGTGGGTCACTTCTGATTTTGCCCTCCGCTCTGAAGCGGTGGGGATCCCCTAGGCGGCAGGGGTTATGTAGCCACCTTGCTCACTTGTGGGCCACTTCTGATTTTGCCCCCCGCTCTAAAGTGGTCGATATCCCCGAGATGGCAGGGGTTATGTAGCCACCTTGCCCACAAGTGGCTCACTTCTGATTTTGCCCCCCGCTCTAAAGCGGAGGGGATCCCCCAGGCGGCAGGGGTTATGTAGCCACCTTGCCCACAAGTGGGCCACTTCTGATTTTGCCCCCCGCTTTGAAGCGGTGGGGATCCCCCTAGGCGGCAGGGGTTATGTAGCCACCTTGCTAACTTGTGGGCCACTTCTGATTTTGCCCCCCGATCTGAAGCGGTGGGGATCCCCTAGGCGGCAGGGGTGATGTAGCCACCTTGCTCACTTGTGGGCCACTTCTGATTTTGCCCCCCGCTCTGAAGCGGTGGGGATCTCCCTAGGCGGCAAGGGTTATGTAGCCCCCTTGCCCACAAGTGGGCCACTTCTGATTTTGCCCCCCGCTCTGAAGCGGTGGGGATCCACTAGGCGGCAGGGGTTATGTAGCCACCTTGCCCACTTGGGGGCCACTTCTGATTTTGCCCCCCGCTCTGAAGCGTTGGGGATCCCCTAGGCGGCAGGGGTTATGTAGCCACCTTGCCCACAAGTGGGCCACTTCTGATTTTGCCCCCCGCTTTGAAGCGGTGGGGATCCCCTAGGCGGCAGGGGTTATGTAGCCACCTTGCCCACAAGTGGGCCACTTCTGATTTTGCCCCCCGCTCTGAAGCGGTGGGGATCCCCGAGACGGCAGGGGTTATGTAGCCACCTTGCCCACTTGTTGGCCACTTCTGATTTTGCCCCCCGCTCTGAAGTGGTGGGGACCTCCTAGGCGGCAGGGGTGATGTAGCCACCTTGCTCACTTGTGGGCCACTTCTGATTTTGCCCCCCGCTCTGAAGTGGTGGGGATCCCCTAGGCGGCAGGGTTTATGTAGCCACCTTGCCCGCAAGTGGGTCACTTCTGATTTTGCCCTCCGCTCTGAAGCGGTGGGGATCCCCTAGGCGGCAGGGGTTATGTAGCCACCTTGCTCACTTGTGGGCCACTTCTGATTTTGCCCCCCGCTCTAAAGTGGTCGATATCCCCGAGATGGCAGGGGTTATGTAGCCACCCTGCCCACTTTTGGGCCACTTCTGATTTTGCCCCCCGCTCTGAAGTGGTGGGGATCCCCTAGGCGGCAGGGGTTATGTAGCCACCTTGCCCACAAGTGGGCCACTTCTGATTTTGCCCCCCGCTTTGAAGCGGTGGGGATCCCCCTAGGCGGCAGGGGTTATGTAGCCACCTTGCTAACTTGTGGGCCACTTCTGATTTTGCCCCCCGATCTGAAGCGGTGGGGATCCCCTAGGCGGCAGGGGTGATGTAGCCACCTTGCTCACTTGTGGGCCACTTCTGATTTTGCCCCCCGCTCTGAAGCGGTGGGGATCTCCCTAGGCGGCAAGGGTTATGTAGCCCCCTTGCCCACAAGTGGGCCACTTCTGATTTTGCCCCCCGCTCTGAAGCGGTGGGGATCCACTAGGCGGCAGGGGTGATGTAGCCACCTTGCCCACTTGGGGGCCACTTCTGATTTTGCCCCCCGCTCTGAAATGGTGGGGACCTCCTAGGCGGCAGGGGTGATGTAGCCACCTTGCTCACTTGTGGGCCACTTCTGATTTTGCTCCCCGATCTGAAGCGGTGGGGATCCCCTAGGCGGCAGGGGTTATGTAGCCACCTTGCCCACAAGTGGGCCACTTCTGATTTTGCCCCCCGCTTTGAAGCGGTGGGGATCCCCTAGGCGGCAGGGGTTATGTAGCCACCTTGCCCACAAGTGGGCCACTTCTGATTTTGCCCCCCGCTCTGAAGCGGTGGGGATCCCGAGACGGCAGGGGTTATGTAGCCACCTTGCCCACAAGTGGGTCACTTCTGATTTTGCCCGCCGTTCTAAAGCGGAGGGGATCCCCCAGGCGGCAGGGGTTATATAGCCACCTTGCCCACAAGTGGGCCACTTCTGATTTTGCCCCCCGCTCTGAAGTGGTGGGGACCTCCTAGGCGGCAGGGATGATGTAGCCACCTTGCTCACTTGTGGGCCACTTCTGATTTTGCCCCCCGCTCTAAAGCGGTGGGGATCCCCCAGGCAGCATGGGTGATGTAGCCACCTTGCTCACTTGTGGGCCACTTCTGATTTTGCCCCCCGCTCTGAAGCGGTGGGCATCCCCCCGGCGGCAGGGGTTATGTAGCTACCTTGCCCACAAGTGGGCCACTTCTGATTTTGCCCCCCACTCTGAAGTGGTGGGGATCCCCTAGGCGGCAGGGGTTATATAGCCACCTTGCCCACAAGTGGGCCACTTCTGATTTTGCCCCCCGCTTTGAAGCGGTGGGGATCCCCTAGGCGGCAGGGGTGGTGTAGCCACCTTGCCCCCTTGTTGGCCACTTCTGATTTTGCCCCCCGCTCTGAAGCGGTGGGGATCCCCTAGGCGGCAGGGGTTGTGTAGCCACCTTGCCCACAAGTGGGCCACTTCTGATTTTGCCCCCCGCTCTGAAGCGGTAGGGATCCCCTAGGCGGCAGGGGTTATGTAGCCACCTTGCCCACAAGTGGGCCACTTTTGATTTTGCCCCCCGCTCTGAAGCAGTGGGGATCCCCTAGGCGGCAGGGGTTATGTAGCCACCTTGGTCACTTGTTGGCCACTTCTGATTTTGCCCCCCGCTCTGAAGCGGTGGGGATCCCCTAGGCGGCAGGGGTTATGTAGCCACCTTGCCCACAAGTGGCTCACTTCTGATTTTGCCCTCCGCTCTAAAGCGGAGGGGATCCCCCAGGCGGCAGGGGTTATGTAGCCATCTTGCCCACAAGTGGGCCACTTCTGATTTTGCCCCCCGCTCTGAAGCGGTGGGGATCCCCTAGGCGGCAAGGGTGATGTAGCCACCTTGCTCACTTGTGGGCCACTTCTGATTTTGCCCCCCACTTTGAAGCGGTAGGGATCCCCTAGGCGGCAGGGGTTATGTAGCCACCTTGCCCACAAGTGGGCCACTTCTGATTTTGCCCCCCGCTCTGAAGCGGTGGGGACCTCCTAGGCGGCAGGGGTGATGTAGCCACCTTGCTCACTTGTGGGCCACTTCTGATTTTGCCCCCCGCTCTGAAGCGGTGGGGATCCCCTAGGCGGCAAGGGTGATGTAGCCACCTTGCTCACTTGTGGGCCACTTCTGATTTTGCCCCCCGCTTTGAAGCGGTAGGGATCCCCTAGGCGGCAGGCGTTATGTAGCCACCTTGCCCGCAAGTGGGTCACTTCTGATTTTGCCCCCCGCTCTGAAGCCTGTGGGGATCCCCTAGGCGGCAGGGGTTATGTAGCCACCCTGCCCGCAAGTGGGTCACTTCTGATTTTGCCCCCCGCTCTGAAGCGGTGGGGATCCCCTAGGCGGCAGGGGTTATGTAGCCACCTTCCCCACAAGTGGGCCACTTCTGATTTTGCCCCCCGCTCTGAAGCGGTGGGGATCCCCCAGGCGGCAGGGGTTATGTAGCCACCTTGCCCACTTGTTGGCCACTTCTGATTTTGCCCCCCGCTCTGAAGTGGTGGGGACCTCCTAGGCGGCAGGGGTGATGTAGCCACCTTGCTCACTTGTGGGCCACTTCTGATTTTGCCCCCCGCTTTGAAGCGGTGGGGATCCCCCAGGCGGTAGGGGTTATGTAGCCACCTTGCCCGCAAGTGGGCCACTTCTGATTTTGCCCTCCGCTCTGAAGCGGTGGGGATCCCCTAGGCGGCAGGGGTTATGTAGCCACCTTGCCCACAAGTGGGCCACTTCTGATTTTGCCCCCCGCTCTGAAGTAGTGGGGATCCCCTAGGCGGCAGGGTTTATCTAGCCACCTTGCCCACTTGGGGGCCACTTCTGATTTTGCCCCCCGCTCTGAAAGGGTTGGGGTTCCCCTAGGCGGCAGGGGTTATGTAGCCACCTTCCCCACAAGTGGGCCACTTCTGATTTTGCCCCCCGCTTTGAAGCGGTGGGGATCCCCTAGGCGGCAGGGGTTATGTAGCCACCTTGCGCACAAGTGGGCCACTTCTGATTTTGCCCCCCGCTCTAAAGCGGTGGGGATCCCCTAGGCGGCAAAGGTTATGTGGCCACCTTGCCCACAAGTGGGCCACTTCTGATTTTGCCCCCCGCTCTGAAGCGCTGGGGATCCCCGAGACGGGAGGGGTTATGTAGCCACCTTGCCCACAAGTGGGCCACTTCTGGTTTTGCCCCCCGCTGTGAAGTGGTTCGGGATCCCCTAGGCGGCAGGGTTTATGTAGCCACCTTGCCCACAAGTGGGCCACTTCTGATTTTGCCCCCCGCTTTGAAGCGGTGGGGATCCCCTAGGCGGCAGGGGTGATGTAGCCACCTTGCCCACAAGTGGGCCACTTCTGATTTTGCCCTCCGCTCTGAAGTGGTGGGGATCCCCTAGGCGGCAGGGGTTATGTGGCCACCTTGCCCACAAGTGGGCCACTTCTGATTTTGCCCCCCGCTCTGAAGCGGTGGGGATCCCCGAGACGGGAGGGGTTATGTAGCCACCTTGCCCACAAGTGGGTCACTTCTGATTTTGCCCCCCGCTCTAAAGCGGTGGGGATCCCCTAGGCGGCAGGGGTTATGTAGCCACCTTGCCCACAAGTGGGCCGCTTCTGTTTTTCCCCCCCGCTTTGAAGCGGTGGGGATCCCCTAGGCGGCAGGGGTGATGTAGCCACCTTGCCCACAAGTGGCCCACTTCTGATTTTGCCCCCCGCTCTGAAGCGGTGGGGATCCCCCAGGCGGTAGGGGTTATGTAGCCACCTTGCCCGTAAGTGGGCCACTTCTGATTTTGCCCCCCGCTCTGAAGTGGTCGGGATCCCCGAGACGGGAGGGGTTATGTTGCCACCTTGCCCACAACTGGGTCACTTCTGATTTTGCCCCCCGCTCTAAAGCGGAGGGGATCCCCTAGGCGGCAGGGGTTATGTAGCCACCTTGCCCGCAAGTGGGCCACTTCTGATTTTGCCCCCCGCTTTGAAGCGGTGGGGATCCCCTAGGCGGCAGGGGTTATGTAGCCACCTTGCCCACGAGTGGGCCATTTCTGATTTTGCCCCCCGCTCTAAAGCGGAGGGGATCCCCAAGGCGGCAGCGGTGATGTAGCCACCTTGCCCACTTGTGGGCCACTTCTGATTTTGCCCCTCGCTCCGAAGCGGTGGGGATCCCCAAGGCGGCAGCGGTGATGTAGCCACCTTGCCCACTTGTGGGCCACTTCTGATTTTGCCCCCGGCTCCGAAGCCGTGGGGATCCCCCAGGCGGCAGGGGTTATGTAGCCACCTTGCCCACAAGTGGGCCACTTCTGATTTTGCCCCCCGCTCTGAAGTGGTCGGGATCCCCGAGATGGCAGGGGTTATGTAGCCACCTTGCCCACAAGTGGGTCACTTCTGATTTTGCCCCCCGCTCTAAAGCGGAGGGGATCCCCCAGGCGGTAGGGGTGATGTAGCCACCTTGCCTGCAAGTGGGCCACTTCTGATTTTGCCCCCCGCTCTGAAGCGGTGGGGATCCCCCAGGCGGCAGGGTTGATGTAGCCACCTTGCCCACTTGTGGGCCACTTCTGATTTTGCCCCCCGCTCTAAAGTGGTCGGGATCCCCGAGACGGCAGGGGTTATGTAGCCACCTTGCCCACAAGTGGGTCACTTCCGATTTTGCCCCCCGCTCTGAAGTGGTCGGGATCCCCGAGACGGTAGGGGTTATGTAGCCACCTTGCCCGCAAGTGGGCCACTTCTGATTTTGCCCCCCGCTCTAAAGCGGTGGGGATCCCCAAGGCGGCAGCGGTGATGTAGCCACCTTGCCCACTTGTGGGCCACTTCTGATTTTGCCCCCCGCTCTGAAGCCGTGGGGATCCCCCAGGCGGCAGGGGTTATGTAGCCACCTTGCCCACAAGTGGGCCACTTCTGATTTTGCCCCCCGCTCTGAAGTGGTGGGGATCCCCTAGGCGGCAGGGGTTATGTAGCCACCTTGCCCACAAGTGGGTCACTTCTGATTTTGCCCCCCGCTCTAAAGCGGAGGGGATCCCCCAGGTGGCAGAGGTTATGTAGCCACCTTGCCCACTTGTTGGCCACTTCTGATTTTGCCCCTCGCTCCGAAGCGGTGGGGATCCCCAAGGCGGCAGCGGTGATGTAGCCACCTTGCCCACAAGTGGCTCACTTCTGATTTTGCCCCCCGATCTGAAGCGGTGGGGATCCCCCAGGCGGCAGGGGTTATGTAGCCACCTTGCCCACAAGTGGGCCACTTCTGATTTTGCCCCCCGCTCTGAAGTGGTGGGGATCCCCGAGACGGCAGGGGTTATGTAGCCACCTTGCCCACAAGTGGGTCACTTCTGATTTTGCCCCCCGCTCTAAAGCGGAGGGGATCCCCCAGGCGGTAGGGGTGATGTAGCCACCTTGCCCGCAAATGGGCCACTTCTGATTTTGCCCCCCGCTCTGAAGCGGTGGGGATCCCCCAGGCGGCAGGGTTGATGTAGCCACCTTGCCCACAAGTGGGCCACTTCTGATTTTGCCCCCCGCTCTGAAGTGGTCGGGATCCCCGAGACGGCAGGGGTTATGTAGCCACCTTGCCCGCAAGTGGGTCACTTCTGATTTTGCCCCCCGCTCTAAAGCGGAGGGGATCCCCCAGGTGGCAGAGGTTATGTAGCCACCTTGCCCACTTGTTGGCCACTTCTGATTTTGCCCCTCGCTCCGAAGCGGTGGGGATCCCCAAGGCGGCAGCGGTGATGTAGCCACCTTGCCCACTTGTGGGCCACTTCTGATTTTGCCCCCCGATCTGAAGCGGTGGGGATCCCCCAGGCGGCAGGGGTTATGTAGCCACCTTGCCCACAAGTGGGCCACTTCTGATTTTGCCCCCCGCTCTAAAGTGGTCGGGATCCCCGAGACGGCAGGGGTTATGTAGCCACCTTGCCCTCAAGTGGGTCACTTCCGATTTTGCCCCCCGCTCTAAAGCGGAGGGGATCCCCCAGGCGGCAGCGGTGATGTAGCCACCTTGCTCACTTGTGGGCCACTTCTGATTTTGCCCCCCGCTCTGAAGCGGTGGGGATCCCCCAGGCGGCAGGGTTGATGTAGCCACCTTGCCCACAAGTGGGCCACTTCTGATTTTGCCCCCCGCTCTGAAGTGGTCGGGATCCCCGAGACGGCAGGGGTTATGTAGCCACCTTGCCCGCAAGTGGGCCACTTCTGATTTTGCCCCCCGCTCTAAAGCGGAGGGGATCCCCTAGGCGGCAGGGGTTATGTAGCCACCTTGCCCGCAAGTGGGCCACTTCTGATTTTGCCCCCCTCTCTGAAGCGGTGGGGATCCCCCAGGCGGTAGGGGTTGATGTAGCCACCTTGCTCACTTGTGGGCCACTTCTGATTTTGCCCCCCGCTCTGAAGCGGTGGGGATTCCCTAGCCGGCAGCGGTGATGTAGCCACCTTGCTCACTTGTGGGCCACTTCTGATTTTGCCCCCCGATCTGAAGCGGTGGGGATCCCCTAGGCGGCAGGGGTTATGTAGCCACCTTGCCCGCAAGTGGGCCACTTCTGATTTTGCCCCCCGCTCTAAAGCGGTGGGGATCCCCTAGGCGGCAAGGGTGATGTAGCCACCTTGCTCACTTGTGGGCCACTTCTGATTTTGCCCCCCGCTCTGAAGCGGTGGGGATCCCCTAGGCGGCAAGGGTGATGTAGCCACCTTGCTCACTTGTGGGCCACTTCTGATTTTGCCCCCCGCTCTGAAGTGGTCGGGATCCCCTAGGCGGCAGGGGTTATGTAGCCACCTTGCCCACAAGTGGGTCACTTCTGATTTTGCCCCCCGCTCTAAAGCGGAGGGGATCCCCCAGGTGGCAGAGGTTATGTAGCCACCTTGCCCACTTGTTGGCCACTTCTGATTTTGCCCCTCGCTCCGAAGCGGTGGGGATCCCCAGGGCGGCAAGGGTGATGTAGCCACCTTGTCCACAAGTGGGCCACTTCTGATTTTGCCCCCCGCTCTGAAGTGGTCGGGATCCCCTAGGCGGCAGGGGTTATGTAGCCACCTTGCCCACAAGTGGGTCACTTCTGATTTTGCCCCCCGCTCTAAAGCGGTGGGGATCCCCCAGGCGGTAGGGGTGATGTAGCCACCTTGCCCGCAAATGGGCCACTTCTGATTTTGCCCCCCGCTCTGAAGCGGTGGGGATCCCCCAGGCGGCAGGGTTGATGTAGCCACCTTGCCCACAAGTGGGCCACTTCTGATTTTGCCCCCCGCTCTGAAGTGGTCGGGATCCCCGAGACGGCAGGGGTTATGTAGCCACCTTGCCCGCAAGTGGGTCACTTCTGATTTTGCCCCCCGCTCTAAAGCGGAGGGGATCCCCCAGGTGGCAGAGGTTATGTAGCCACCTTGCCCACTTGTTGGCCACTTCTGATTTTGCCCCTCACTCCGAAGCGGTGGGGATCCCCAAGGCGGCAGCGGTGATGTCGCCACCTTGCCCACTTGTGGGCCACTTCTGATTTTGCCCCCCGATCTGAAGCGGTGGGGATCCCCCAGGCGGCAAGGGTGATGTAGCCACCTTGCCCACAAGTGGGCCACTTCTGATTTTGCCCCCCGCTCTAAAGTGGTCGGGATCCCCGAGACGGCAGGGGTTATGTAGCCACCTTGCCCTCAAGTGGGTCACTTCCGATTTTGCCCCCCGCTCTAAAGCGGAGGGGATCCCCCAGGCGGCAGCGGTGATGTAGCCACCTTGCTCACTTGTGGGCCACTTCTGATTTTGCCCCCCGCTCTGAAGCGGTGGGGATCCCCCAGGCGGCAGGGTTGATGTAGCCACCTTGCCCACAAGTGGGCCACTTCTGATTTTGCCCCCTGCTCTGAAGTGGTCGGGATCCCCGAGACGGCAGGGGTTATGTAGCCACCTTGCCCGCAAGTGGGCCACTTCTGATTTTACCCCCCGCTCTAAAGCGGAGGGGATCCCCTAGGCGGCAGGGGTTATGTAGCCACCTTGCCCGCAAGTGGGCCACTTCTGATTTTGCCCCCCTCTCTGAAGCGGTGGGGATCCCCCAGGCGGTAGGGGTTGATGTAGCCACCTTGCTCACTTGTGGGCCACTTCTGATTTTGCCCCCCGCTCTGAAGCGGTGGGGATTCCCTAGCCGGCAGCGGTGATGTAGCCACCTTGCTCACTTGTGGGCCACTTCTGATTTTGCCCCCCGATCTGAAGCGGTGGGGATCCCCGAGGCGGCAGGGGTTATGTAGCCACCTTGCCCGCAAGTGGGCCACTTCTGATTTTGCCCCCCGCTCTAAAGCGGTGGGGATCCCCTAGGCGGCAAGGGTGATGTAGCCACCTTGCTCACTTGTGGGCCACTTCTGATTTTGCCCCCCGCTCTGAAGCGGTGGGGATCCCCTAGGCGGCAAGGGTGATGTAGCCACCTTGCTCACTTGTGGGCCACTTCTGATTTTGCCCCCCGCTCTGAAGTGGTCGGGATCCCCTAGGCGGCAGGGGTTATGTAGCCACCTTGCCCACAAATGGGTCACTTCTGATTTTGCCCCCCGCTCTAAAGCGGAGGGGATCCCCCAGGTGGCAGAGGTTATGTAGCCACCTTGCCCACTTGTTGGCCACTTCTGATTTTGCCCCTCGCTCCGAAGCGGTGGGGATCCCCAAGGCGGCAAGGGTGATGTAGCCACCTTGTCCACAAGTGGGCCACTTCTGATTTTGCCCCCCGCTCTGAAGTGGTCGGGATCCCCTAGGCGGCAGGGGTTATGTAGCCACCTTGCCCACAAGTGGGTCACTTCTGATTTTGCCCCCCGCTCTAAAGCGGAGGGGATCCCCCAGGTGGCAGAGGTTATGTAGCCACCTTGCCCACTTGTTGGCCACTTCTGATTTTGCCCCTCGCTCCGAAGCGGTGGGGATCCCCTAGCCGGCAGCGGTGATGTAGCCACCTTGCCCACTTGTGGGCCACTTCTGATTTTGCCCCCCAATCTGAAGCGGTGGGGATCCCCCAGGCGGCAGGGGTTATGTAGCCACCTTGCCCACAAGTGGGCCACTTCTGATTTTGCCCCCCGCTCTGAAGTGGTGGGGATCCCCGAGACGGCAGGGGTTATGTAGCCACCTTGCCCACAAGTGGGTCACTTCTGATTTTGCCCCCCGCTCTAAAGCGGAGGGTAGGGGTGATGTAGCCACCTTGCCCGCAAATGGGCCACTTCTGATTTTGCCCCCCGCTCTGAAGCGGTGGGGATCCCCCAGGCGGCAGGGTTGATGTAGCCACCTTGCCCACTTGTGGGCCACTTCTGATTTTGCCCCCCGCTCTAAAGTGGTCGGGATCCCCGAGACGGCAGGGGTTATGTAGCCACCTTGCACACAAATGGGTCACTTCCGATTTTGCCCCCCGCTCTAAAGCGGAGGGGATCCCCCAGGCGGCAGGGGTGATGTAGCCACCTTGCTCACTTGTGGGCCACTTCTGATTTTGCCCCCCGCTCTGAAGCGGTGGGGATCCCCGAGACGGCAGGGGTTATGTAGCCACCTTGCCCACAAGTGGGCCACTTCTGATTTTGCCCCCCGCTCTGAAGTGGTCGGGATCCCCGAGACGGCAGGGGTTATGTAGCCACCTTGCCCGCAAGTGGGCCACTTCTGATTTTGCCCCCCGCTCTGAAGCGGAGGGGATCCCCTAGGCGGCAGGGGTTATGTAGCCATCTTGCCCGCAAGTGGGCCACTTCTGATTTTGCCCCCCTCTCTGAAGCGGTGGGGATCCCCCAGGCGGTAGGGGTTGATGTAACCACCTTGCTCACTTGTGGGCCACTTCTGATTTTGCCCCCCGCTCTGAAGCGGTGGGGATCCCCTAGGCGGCAAGGGTGATGTAGCCACCTTGCTCACTTGTGGGCCACTTCTGATTTTGCCCCCCGATCTGAAGCGGTGGGGATCCCCGAGGCGGCAGGGGTTATGTAGCCACCTTGCCCACAAGTGGGCCACTTCTGATTTTGCCCCCCGGTCTGAAGTGGTCGGGATCCCCGAGACGGCAGGGGTTATGTAGCCACCTTGCCCACAAGTGGGTCGCTTCTGATTTTGCCCCCCGCTCTAAAGCGGAGGGGATCCCCCAGGCGGCAGGGGATATGTAGCCACCTTGCCCACTTGGGGGCCACTTCTGATTTTGCCCCCCGCTCTGAAGCGGTGGGGATCCCCTAGGCGGTAGGGGTTATGTAGCCACCTTGCCCACTTGTTGGCCACTTCTGATTTTGCCCCCCGCTCTGAAGTGGTGGGGACCTCCTAGGCGGCAGGGGTGATGTAGCCACGTTGCTCACTTGTGGGCCACTTCTGATTTTGCCCCCCGCTTTGAAGCGGTGGGGATCCCCCAGGCGGTAGGGATGATGTAGCCACCTTGCTCACTTGTTGGCCACTTCTGATTTTGCCCCCCGCTCTGAAGTGGTGGGGACCTCCTAGGCGGCAGGGGTGATGTAGCCACCTTGCTCACTTGTGGGCCACTTCTGATTTTGCCCCCCGCTCTGAAGCGGTGGGGATCCCCCAGGCGGTAGGGGTTATGTAGCCACCTTGCCCACTTGTTGGCCACTTCTGATTTTGCCCCCCGCTCTGAAGTGGTGGGGACCTCCTAGGCGGCAGGGGTTATGTAGCCACCTTGGTCACTTGTGGGCCACTTCTGATTTTGCCCCCCGCTCTGAAGCGGTGGGGATCCCCTAGGCGGCAGGGATGATGTAGCCACCTTGCTCACTTGTGGGCCACTTCTGATTTTGCCCCCCGCTCTGAAGCGGTGGGGATCCCCCTGTCAGCTGGGGTTATGTAGCCACCTTGCCCGCAAGTGGGCCACTTCTGATTTTGCCCCCCTCTCTGAAGCGGTGGGGATCCCCCAGGCGGCAGGGGTTATGTAGCCACCTTGCCCGCAAGTGGGTCACTTCTGATTTTGCCCCCGGATCTGAAGCGGTGGGGATCCCCGAGGCGGCAGGGGTTATGTAGCCACCTTGCCCACTTGTGGGCCACTTCTGATTTTGCCCCCCGCTCTGAAGTGGTCGGGATCCCCGAGACGGCAGGGGTTATGTAGCCACCTTGCCCACAAGTGGCTCACTTCTGACTTTGCCCCCGCTCTAAAGCGGAGGGGATCCCCCAGGCGACAGGGGTTATGTAGCCACCTTGCCCACTTGGGGCCACTTCTGATTTTGCCCCCTGCTCTGAAGTGGTGGGGACCTCCTAGGCGGCAGGGGTGATGTAGCCACCTTGCTCACTTGTGGGCCAATTCTGATTTTGCCCCTTGCTCTGAAGCGGTGGGGATCCCCTAGGCGGCACGGGTGATGTAGCCACCTTGCTCACTTGTGGGCCACTTCTGATTTTGCCCCCCGCTCTGAAGCGGTGGGGATCCCCCTGTCGGCTGGGGTTATGTAGCCACTTTGCCCGCAAGTGGGCCACTTCTGATTTTGCCCCCCGCTTTGAAGCGGTGGGGATCCCCTAGGCGGCAGGGGTTTTGTAGCCACCTTGCCCACTTGGGGCCCACTTCTGATTTTGCCCCCCGCTCTAAAGCGGTGGGGATCCCCTAGACGGCAGGGGTGATGTAGCCACCTTGCCCACAAGTGGGTCACTTCTGATTTTGCCCCCCGCTCTAAAGCGGAGGGGATCCCACAGGCGGCAGGGGTTATGTAGCCACCTTGCCCACAAGTGGGTCACTTCCGATTTTGCCCCCCGCTCTAAAGCGGAGGGGATCCCCCAGGCGGCAGGGGGTATGTAGCCACCTTACCCGCAAGTGGGCCACTTCTGATTTTGCCCCCCTCTCTGAAGCGGTGGGGATCCCCCAGGCGGCAGCGGTGATGTAGCCACCTTGCCAACTTGTGGGCCACTTCTGATTTTGCCCCCCGATCTGAAGCGGTGGGGATCCCCGAGGCGGCAGGGGTTATGTAGCCACCTTGCCCACTTGTGGGCCACTTCTGATTTTGCCCCCCGCTCTGAAGCGGTGGGGATCCCCGAGACGGCAGGGGTTATGTAGCCACCTTGCCCAAAACCTGGGTCACTTCTGATTTAGCCCCCCGCACTGAAGCGGTGGGGATCCCCCAGGCGGCAGGGGTTACGTAGCCACCTTGCCCGCAAGTGGGCCACTTCTGATTTTGCCCCCCGCTCCGAAGCGGTGGAGATCCCCCAGGCGGCAGGGGTTATGTAGCCACCTTGCCCACTTGTTGGCCACTTCTGATTTTGCCCCCCGCTCTGAAGTGGTGGGGACCTCCTAGGCGGCAGGGGTTATGTAGCCACCTTGGTCACTTGTGGGCCACTTCTGATTTTGCCCCCCGCTCTGAAGCGGTGGGGATCCCCTAGGCGGCAAGGGTGATGTAGCCACCTTGCTCACTTGTGGGCCACTTCTGATTTTGCCCCCCGCTCTGAAGCCCTGGAGATACCCCAGGCGGCAGGGGTTTTGTAGCCACCTTGCCCACAAGTGGGCCACTTCTGATTTTGCCCCCCGCTCTGAAGCGGTGGGGATCCCCCAGGATGCAGGGGTTATGTAGCCACCTTGCCCGCAAGTGGGCCACTTCTGATTTTGCCCTCCGCTCTGAAGCGGTGGGGATCCCCTAGGCGGCAGGGGTTATGTAGCCACCTTGCCCACAAGTGGGCCACTTCTGTTTTTGCCCCCCGCTTTGAAGTGGTGGGGATCCCCTAGGCGGCAGGGGTTATGTAGCCACCTTGCCCACTTGGGGGCCACTTCTGATTTTGCCCCCCGCTCTGAAGCGGTGGGGATCCCCCAGGCGGCAGGGGTTATGTAGCCACCTTGCCCACAAGTGGGCCACTTCTGATTTTGCCCCCCGCTTTGAAGCGGTGGGGATCCCCTAGGTGGCAGGGGTTATGTAGCCACCTTGCCCACAAGTGGGCCACTTCTGATTTTGCCCCCTGCTTTGAAGTGGTGGGGATCCCGGAGATGGCAGGGGTTATGTAGCCACCTTGCCCACTTGTTGGCCACTTCTGATTTTGCCCCCCGCCCTGAAGCGGTGGGGATCCCCGAGACGGCAGGGGTTATGTAGCCACCTTGCTCACTTGTGGGCCACTTCTGATTTTGCCCCCCGCTCTGAAGCGGTGGGGATCCCCTAGGCGGCAGGGGTTATGTAGCCACCTTGCCCACGAGTGGGCCACTTCTGATTTTGCCCTCCGCTCTGAAGCGGTGGGGATCCCCCAGGAGACAGGGGTTATGTAGCCACCTTGCCCACAAGTGGGCCACTTCTGATTTTGCCCTCCGCTCTGAAGCGGTGGGGATCCCCTAGGCGGCAGGGGTTATGTAGCCACCTTGCCCACTTGTGGGCCACTTCTGATTTTGCCCCCCGCTTTGAAGCGGTGGGGATCCCCTAGGCGGCAGGGGTTATGTAGCCACCTTGCCCACTTTTGGGCCACTTCTGATTTTGCCCCCCGCTCTGAAGCGGTGGGGATCCCCTAGGCGGCAGGGGTTATGTAGCCACCTTGCCCGCAAGTGGGCCACTTCTGATTTTGCCCCCCGCTTTGAAGCGGTGGGGATCCCCTAGGCGGCAGGGGTGATGTAGCCACCTTGCCCACAAGTGGGCCACTTCTGTTTTTGCCCCCCGCTCTGAAGCGGTGGGGATCCCGGAGACGGCAGGGGTTATGTAGCCACCTTGCCCACAAGTGGGCCACTTCTGATTTTGCCCCCCGCTCTGAAGCGGTGGGGATCCCCTAGGCGGCAGGGGTGATGTAGCCACCTTGCCCACAAGTGGGCCATTTCTGATTTTGCCCCCCGCTCCGAAGTGGTGGGGATCCCCTAGGCGGCAGGGGGTATGTAGCCACCTTGCCCACAAGTGCGTCACTTCTGATTTTGCCCCCCGCTCAGAAGCGGTGGGGATCCCCTAGGCGGCAGGGGTGATGTAGCCACCTTGCCCACTTGGGGGCCACTTCTGATTTTGCCCCCCGCTCTGAAGCGGTGGGGATCCCGTAGGCGGCAGGGGTGATGTAGCCACCTTGCCCACAAGTGGGCCATTTCTGATTTTGCCCCCCCCTCTGAAGTGGTGGGGATCCCCCGGGCGGCAGGGTTGATGTGGCCACCTTGCCCACAAGTGGGCCACTTCTGTTTTTGCCCCCCGCTCTGAAGTGGTCGGGATCCCCGAGACGGCAAGGGTTATGTAGCCACCTTGCCCACAAGTGGGTCACTTCTGATTTTGCCGCCCGCTCTAAAGCGGAGGGGATCCCCCAGGCAGCAGGGGTTATGTAGCCACCTTGCACGCAAGTGGGCCACTTCTGATTTTGCCCCCCGCTCTGAAGCGGTGGGGATCCCCTAGGCGGCAAGGGTGATGTAGCCACCTTGCTCACTTGTGGGCCACTTCTGATTTTGCCCCCCGCTCTGAAGCCCTGGAGATACCCCAGGCGGCAGGGGTTTTGTAGCCACCTTGCCCACAAGTGGGCCACTTCTGATTTTGCCCCCCGCTCTGAAGCGGTGGGGATCCCCCAGGATGCAGGGGTTATGTAGCCACCTTGCCCGCAAGTGGGCCACTTCTGATTTTGCCCTCCGCTCTGAAGCGGTGGGGATCCCCTAGGCGGCAGGGGTTATGTAGCCACCTTGCCCACAAGTGGGCCACTTCTGATTTTGCCCCCCGCTCTGAAGCGGTGGGGATCCCCCAGGCGGCAGGGGTTATGTAGCCACCTTGCCCACAAGTGGGCCACTTCTGATTTTGCCCCCCGCTTTGAAGCGGTGGGGATCCCCTAGGTGGCAGGGGTTATGTAGCCACCTTGCCCACAAGTGGGCCACTTCTGATTTTGCCCCCTGCTTTGAAGTGGTGGGGATCCCGGAGATGGCAGGGGTTATGTAGCCACCTTGCCCACTTGTTGGCCACTTCTGATTTTGCCCCCCGCCCTGAAGCGGTGGGGATCCCCGAGACGGCAGGGGTTATGTAGCCACCTTGCTCACTTGTGGGCCACTTCTGATTTTGCCCCCCGCTCTGAAGCGGTGGGGATCCCCTAGGCGGCAGGGGTTATGTAGCCACCTTGCCCACGAGTGGGCCACTTCTGATTTTGCCCTCCGCTCTGAAGCGGTGGGGATCCCCCAGGAGACAGGGGTTATGTAGCCACCTTGCCCACAAGTGGGCCACTTCTGATTTTGCCCTCCGCTCTGAAGCGGTGGGGATCCCCTAGGCGGCAGGGGTTATGTAGCCACCTTGCCCACTTGTGGGCCACTTCTGATTTTGCCCCCCGCTTTGAAGCGGTGGGGATCCCCTAGGCGGCAGGGGTTATGTAGCCACCTTGCCCACTTTTGGGCCACTTCTGATTTTGCCCCCCGCTCTGAAGCGGTGGGGATCCCCTAGGCGGCAGGGGTTATGTAGCCACCTTGCCCGCAAGTGGGCCACTTCTGATTTTGCCCCCCGCTTTGAAGCGGTGGGGATCCCCTAGGCGGCAGGGGTGATGTAGCCACCTTGCCCACAAGTGGGCCACTTCTGTTTTTGCCCCCCGCTCTGAAGCGGTGGGGATCCCGGAGACGGCAGGGGTTATGTAGCCACCTTGCCCACAAGTGGGCCACTTCTGATTTTGCCCCCCGCTCTGAAGCGGTGGGGATCCCCTAGGCGGCAGGGGTTATGTAGCCACCTTGCCCACAAGTGGGCCATTTCTGATTTTGCCCCCCGCTCCGAAGTGGTGGGGATCCCCTAGGCGGCAGGGGGTATGTAGCCACCTTGCCCACAAGTGCGTCACTTCTGATTTTGCCCCCCGCTCAGAAGCGGTGGGGATCCCCTAGGCGGCAGGGGTGATGTAGCCACCTTGCCCACTTGGGGGCCACTTCTGATTTTGCCCCCCGCTCTGAAGCGGTGGGGATCCCGTAGGCGGCAGGGGTGATGTAGCCACCTTGCCCACAAGTGGGCCATTTCTGATTTTGCCCCCCCCTCTGAAGTGGTGGGGATCCCCCGGGCGGCAGGGTTGATGTGGCCACCTTGCCCACAAGTGGGCCACTTCTGTTTTTGCCCCCCGCTCTGAAAAGGTCGGGATCCCCGAGACGGCAAGGGTTATGTAGCCACCTTGCCCACAAGTGGGTCACTTCTGATTTTGCCGCCCGCTCTAAAGCGGAGGGGATCCCCCAGGCAGCAGGGGTTATGTAGCCACCTTGCACGCAAGTGGGCCACTTCTGATTTTGCCCCCCGCTTTGAAGCGGTGGGGATCCCCCAGGCGGCAGGGGTTATGTAGCCACCTTGCCCACTTGTTGGCCACTTCTGATTTTGCCCCCCGCTCTGAAATGGTGGGGACCTCCTAGGCGGCAGGGGTGATGTAGCCACCTTGGTCACTTGTGGGCCACTTCTGATTTTGCCCCCCGCTCTAAAGCGGTGGGGATCCCCCAGGCGGCAGGGGTTATGTAGCCACCTTGCCCACAAGTGGGCCACTTCTGATTTTTCCCTCCGCTCTGAAGCGGTGGGGACCCCCTAGCCGGCAGGGGTGATATAGCCACCTTGCTCACTTGTGGGCCACTTCTGATTTTGCCCCCAGCTCTGAAGCAGTGGGGATCCCCCGGGCGGTAGGGGTTATGTGGCCACCTTGCCCACAAGTGGGCCACTTCTGATTTTGCCCCCCGCTCTAAAGCGGAGGGGATCCCCTAGGCGGCAGGGGCTATGTAGCCACCTTGCCCACAAGTGGGCCACCTCTGATTTTGCCCCCCGCTTTGAAGCGGTGGGGATCCCCTAGGCGGCAGGGGTTATGTAGCCACCTTGCCCACTTGTTGGCCACTTCTGATTTTGCCCCCCGCTCTGAAGTGGTGGGGACCTCCTAGGCGGCAGGGGTGATGTAGCCACCTTGGTCACTTGTGGGCCACTTCTGATTTTGCCCCCCGCTCTGAAGCGGTGGGGATCCCCTAGGCGGCAAGGGTGATGTAGCCACCTTGCTCACTTGTGGGCCACTTCTGATTTTGCCCCCCGCTCTGAAATGGTGGGGACCTCCTAGGCGGCAGGGGTGATGTAGCCACCTTGGTCACTTGTGGGCCACTTCTGATTTTGCCCCCCGCTCTAAAGCGGTGGGGATCCCCTAGGCGGCAGGGGTGATGTAGCCACCTTGCCCACAAGTGGGCCATTTCTGATTTTGCCCCCCGCCCTGAAGCGGTGGGGATCCCCCAGGCGGCAGGGGTTATGTAGCCACCTTGCCCACAAGTGGGCCACTTCTGATTTTGCCCCCCGCTCTGAAGCAGTGGGGATCCCCCGGGCGGTAGGGGTTATGTGGCCACCTTGCCCACAAGTGGGCCACTTCTGATTTTGCCCCCCGCTTTGAAGCGGCTGGGATCCCCTAGGCGGCAGGGGTTATGTAGCCACCTTGCCCACTTGTTGGCCACTTCTGATTTTGCCCCCCGCTCTGAAGTGGTGGGGACCTCCTAGGCGGCAGGGGTTATGTAGCCACCTTCCCCACAAGTGGGCCACTTCTGATTTTGCCCCCCGCTCTGAAGCGGTGGGGATCCCCTAGGCGGCAGGGGTGATGTAGCCACCTTGCCCACAAGTGGGCCATTTCTGATTTTGCCCCCCGCTCTGAAGTGGTGGGGATCCCCTAGGCGGCAGGGGGTATGTAGCCACCTTGCCCACAAGTGCGTCACTTCTGATTTTGCCCCCCGCTCAGAAGCGGTGGGGATCCCCTAGGCGGCAGGGGTGATGTAGCCACCTTGCCCACTTGGGGGCCACTTCTGATTTTGCCCCCCGCTCTGAAGCGGTGGGGATCCCTTAGGCGGCAGGGGTGATGTAGCCACCTTGCCCACAAGTGGGCCATTTCTGATTTTGCCCCCCGCTCTGAAGTGGTGGGGATCCCCCGGGCGGCAGGGTTGATGTGGCCACCTTGCCCACAAGTGGGCCACTTCTGTTTTTGCCCCCCGCTCTGAAGTGGTCGGGATCCCCGAGACGGCAAGGGTTATGTAGCCACCTTGCCCACAAGTGGGTCACTTCTGATTTTGCCGCCCGCTCTAAAGCGGAGGGGATCCCCCAGGCAGCAGGGGTTATGTAGCCACCTTGCACGCAAGTGGGCCACTTCTGATTTTGCCCCCCGCTTTGAAGCGGTGGGGATCCCCCAGGCGGCAGGGGTTATGTAGCCACCTTGCCCACTTGTTGGCCACTTCTGATTTTGCCCCCCGCTCTGAAATGGTGGGGACCTCCTAGGCGGCAGGGGTTATGTAGCCACCTTGGTCACTTGTGGGCCACTTCTGATTTTGCCCCCCGCTCTAAAGCGGTGGGGATCCCCCAGGCGGCAGGGGTTATGTAGCCACCTTGCCCACAAGTGGGCCACTTCTGATTTAGCCCTCCGCTCTGAAGCGGTGGGGACCCCCTAGCCGGCAGGGGTGATATAGCCACCTTGCTCACTTGTGGGCCACTTCTGATTTTGCCCCCCGCTCTAAAGCGGTGGGGATCCCCCAGGCGGCAGGGGTTATGTGGCCACCTTGCCCACAAGTGGGCCACTTCTGATTTTGCCCCCCGCTCTGAAGTTGTCGGGATCCCCGAGACGGCAGGGGTTATGTAGCCACCTTGCCCACAAGTGGGCCACTTCTGATTTTGCCCCCCGCTCTAAAGCGGAGGGGATCCCCTAGGCGGCAGGGGCTATGTAGCCACCTTGCCCACAAGTGGGCCACTTCTGATTTTGCCCCCCGCTTTGAAGCGGTGGGGATCCCCTAGGCGGCAGGGGTTATGTAGCCACCTTGCCCACTTGTGGGCCACTTCTGATTTTGCCCCCCGCTCTGAAGTGGTGGGGACCTCCTAGGCGGCAGGGGTGATGTAGCCACCTTGGTCACTTGTGGGCCACTTCGGATTTTGCCCCCCGCTTTGAAGCGGTGGGGATCCCCCAGGCGGCAGGGGTTATGTAGCCACCTTGCCCACTTGTGGGCCACTTCTGATTTTGCCCCCCGCTCTGAAATGGTGGGGACCTCCTAGGCGGCAGGGGTGATGTAGCCACCTTGGTCACTTGTGGGCCACTTCTGATTTTGCCCCCCGCTCTAAAGCGGTGGGGATCCCCCGGGCGGCAGGGTTGATGTGGCCACCTTGCCCACAAGTGGGCCACTTCTGTTTTTGCCCCCCGCTCTAAAGCGGAGGGGATCCCCTAGGCGGCAGGGGCTATGTAGCCACCTTGCCCACAAGTGGGCCACTTCTGATTTTGCCCCCCGCTTTGAAGCGGTGGGGATCCCCTAGGCGGCAGGGGTTATGTAGCCACCTTGCCCACTTGTTGGCCACTTCTGATTTTGCCCCCCGCTCTGAAGTGGTGGGGACCTCCTAGGCGGCAGGGGTGATGTAGCCACCTTGGTCACTTGTGGGCCACTTCGGATTTTGCCCCCCGCTTTGAAGCGGTGGGGATCCCCTAGGCGGCAGGGGTTATGTAGCCACCTTGCCCACTTGTGGGCCACTTCTCATTTTGCCCCCCGCTCTGAAATGGTGGGGACCTCCTAGGCGGCAGGGGTGATGTAGCCACCTTGGTCACTTGTGGGCCACTTCTGATTTTGCCCCCCGCTCTAAAGCGGTGGGGATCCCCTAGGCGGCAAGGGTGATGTAGCCACCTTGGTCACTTGTGGGCCACTTCTGTTTTTGCCCCCCGCTCTGAAGTGGTCGTGATCCCCGAGACGGCAAGGGTTATGTAGCCACCTTGCCCACAAGTGGGTCACTTCTGATTTTGCCCCCCGCTCTAAAGCGGAGGGGATCCCCCAGGCAGCAGGGGTTATGTAGCCACCTTGCACGCAAGTGGGCCACTTCTGATTTTGCCCCCCGCTTTGAAGCGGTGGGGATCCCCCAGGCGGCAGGGGTTATGTAGCCACCTTGCCCACTTGTTGGCCACTTCTGATTTTGCCCCCCGCTCTGAAATGGTGGGGACCTCCTAGGCGGCAGGGGTGATGTAGCCACCTTGGTCACTTGTGGGCCACTTCTGATTTTGCCCCCCGCTCTAAAGCGGTGGGGATCCCCCAGGCGGCAGGGGTTATGTAGCCACCTTGCCCACAAGTGGGCCACTTCTGATTTTGCCCTCCGCTCTGAAGCGGTGGGGACCCCCTAGCCGGCAGGGGTGATATAGCCACCTTGCTCACTTGTGGGCCACTTCTGATTTTGCCCCCCGCTCTGAAGCAGTGGGGATCCCCCGGGCGGTAGGGGTTATGTGGCCACCTTGCCCACAAGTGGGCCACTTCTGATTTTGCCCCCCGCTCTGAAGTTGTCGGGATCCCCGAGACGGCAGGGGTTATGTAGCCACCTTGCCCACAAGTGGGCCACTTCTGATTTTGCCCCCCGCTCTAAAGCGGAGGGGATCCCCTAGGCGGCAGGGGCTATGTAGCCGCCTTGCCCACAAGTGGGCCACTTCTGATTTTGCCCCCCGCTTTGAAGCGGTGGGGATCCCCTAGGCGGCAGGGGTTATGTAGCCACCTTGCCCACTTGTTGGCCACTTCTGATTTTGCCCCCCGCTCTGAAGTGGTGGGGACCTCCTAGGCGGCAGGGGTGATGTAGCCACCTTGGTCACTTGTGGGCCACTTTTGATTTTGCCCCCCGCTTTGAAGCGGTGGGGATCCCCCAGGCGGCAGGGGTTATGTAGCCACCTTGCCCACTTGTGGGCCACTTCTGATTTTGCCCCCCGCTCTGAAATGGTGGGGACCTCCTAGGCGGCAGGGGTGATGTAGCCACCTTGGTCACTTGTGGGCCACTTCTGATTTTGCCCCCCGCTCTAAAGCGGTGGGGATCCCCTAGGCGGCAGGGGTGATGTAGCCACCTTGCCCACAAGTGGGCCATTTCTGATTTTGCCCCCCGCCCTGAAGCGGTGGGCATACCCCAGGCGGCAGGGGTTATGTAGCCACCTTGCCCACAAGTGGGCCACTTCTGATTTTGCCCCCCGCTCTGAAGCAGTGGGGATCCCCCGGGCGGTAGGGGTTATGTGGCCACCTTGCCCACAAGTGGGCCACTTCTGATTTTGCCCCCCGCTCTGAAGCGGTCGCGATCCCCGAGACGGCAGGGGTTATGTAGCCACCTTGCCCACAAGTGGGCCGCTTCTGATTTTGCCCCCCGCTCTAAAGCGGAGGGGATCCCCTAGGCGGCAGGGGCTATGTAGCCACCTTGCCCACAAGTGGGCCACTTCTGATTTTGCCCCCCGCTTTGAAGCGGTGGGGATCCCCTAGGCGGCAGGGGTTATGTAGCCACCTTGCCCACTTGTTGGCCACTTCTGATTTTGCCCCCCGCTCTGAAGTGGTGGGGACCTCCTAGGCGGCAGGGGTGATGTAGCCACCTTGGTCACTTGTGGGCCACTTCTGATTTTGCCCCCCGCTCTGAAGCGGTGGGGATCCCCCTAGGCGGCAGGGGTTATGTAGCCACCCTGCCCGCAAGTGGGTCACTTCTGATTTTGCCCTCCGCTCTGAAGCTCTGGGGATCCCCCAGGCGGCAGTGGTTATGTAGCCACCTTGCCCACTTGTGGGCCACTTCTGATTTTGCCCCCCGCTCTGAAGTGGTGGGGATCCCCCTAGGCGGCAGGGGTTATGTAGCCACCCTGCCCGCAAGTGGGCCACTTCTGATTTTGCCCCCCGCTCTGAAGCGGTGGGGATCCCCTAGGTGGCAGGGGTTATGTAGCCACCTTGCCCGCAAGTGGGCCACTTCAGATTTTGCCCCCCGCTCTGAAGCGGTGGGGATCCCCTAGGCGGCAGGGGTTATGTAGTCACCTTGCCCACAAGTGGGCCACTTCTGATTTTGCCCCCCGCTTTGAAGCGGTGGGGATCCCCCAGGCGGCAGGGGTGATGTAGCCACCTTGCCCACAAGTGGGCCACTTCTGATTTTGCCCCCCACTCTGAAGTGGTTCGGGATCCCCTAGGCGGCACGGGTGATGTAGCCACTTTGCCCACAAGTGGGCCACTTCTGATTTTGCCCCCTGCTCTGAAGCGGTGGGGATCCCCTAGGCGGCAGGGGTTATGTAGCCACCCTGCCCGCAAGTGGGCCACTTCTGATTTTGCCCCCCGCTCTGAAGCGGTGGGGATCCCCTAGGTGGCAGGGGTTATGTAGCCACCTTGCCCGCAAGTGGGCCACTTCAGATTTTGCCCCCCGCTCTGAAGCGGTGGGGATCCCCTAGGCGGCAGGGGTTATGTAGTCACCTTGCCCACAAGTGGGCCACTTCTGATTTTGCCCCCCGCTTTGAAGCGGTGGGGATCCCCCAGGCGGCAGGGGTGATGTAGCCACCTTGCCCACAAGTGGGCCACTTCTGATTTTGCCCCCCACTCTGAAGTGGTTCGGGATCCCCTAGGCGGCACGGGTGATGTAGCCACTTTGCCCACAAGTGGGCCACTTCTGATTTTGCCCCCTGCTCTGAAGCGGTGGGGATCCCCTAGGCGGCAGGGGTTATGTAGCCACCTTGCCCACAAGTGGGTCACTTCTGATTTTGCCCCCTGCTCTGAAGCGGTGGGGATCCCCCAGGCGGCAGGGGTTATGTAGCCACCTTGCCCACTTGGGGGCCACTTCTGATTTTGCTCCCCGCTTTGAAGCGGTGGGGATCCCCCAGGCGGCAGGGGTTATGTAGCCACCTTGCCCACAAGTGGGCCACTTCTGATTTTGCCCCCCGCTCTAAAGTTGTGGGGACCCCCGAGACGGCAGGGGTTATGTAGCCACCTTGCCCACAAGTGGGTCACTTCTGATTTTGCCCCCCGCTCTGAAGCGGAGGGGATCCCCCAGGCGGCAGGGGTTATGTAGCCACCTTGCCCACAAGTGGGCCACTTCTGATTTTGCCCCCCGCTTTGAAGCGGTGGGGATCCCCTAGGCGGTAGGGGTGATGTAGCCACCTTGCCCACTTTTGGGCCACTTCTGATTTTGCCCCCCACTCTGAAGTGGTTCGCGATCCCCTAGGTGGCAGCCGTGATGTAGCCACTTTGCCCACAAGTGGGCCACTTCTGATTTTGCGCCCCGCTCTGAAGTGGTGGGGATCCCCCAGGCGGCAGGGGTTATGTAGCCACCTTGCCCACAAGTGGGCCACTTCTGATTTTGCCCCCCACTCTGAAGTGGTTCGGGATCCCCTAGGCGGCAGGGGTGATGTAGCCACTTTGCCCACAAGTGGTCCACTGCTGATTTTGCCCCCTGCTTTGAAGTGGTGGGGATCCCCCAGGCGGCAGGGTTATGTAGCCACCTTGCCCACAAGTGGGCCACTTCTGATTTTGCCCCCCGCTCTGAAGTTGTGGGGACCCCCGAGACGGCAGGGGTTATGTAGCCACCTTGCCCACAAGTGGGTCACTTCTGATTTTGCCCCCCGCTCTGAAGCGGAGGGGATCCCCCAGGCGGCAGGGGTTATGTAGCCACCTTGCCCACAAGTGGGCCACTTCTGATTTTGCCCCCCGCTCTGAAGCGGTGGGGAACCCCTAGGCGGCAGGGGTGATGTAGCCACCTTGCCCACTTTTGGGCCACTTCTGATTTTGCCCCCCACTCTGAAGTGGTTCGGGATCCCCTAGGCGGCAGGGGTGATGTAGCCACTTTGCCCACAAGTGGGCCACTTCTGATTTTGCCCCCTGTTCTGAAGTGGTGGGGATCCCCCAGGCGCCAGGGGTTATGTAGTCACCTTGCCCACAAGTGGGCCACTTCTGATTTTGCCCCCTGCTCTGAAGTGGTGGGGATCCCCTAGGCGGCAGGGGTTATGTAGCCACCTTGCCCACAAGTGGGCCACTTCTGATTTTGCCCCCTGTTCTGAAGTGGTTCGGGATCCCCCAGGCGGCACGGGTGATGTAGTCACCTTGCCCACAAGTGGGCCACTTCTGATTTTGCCCCCTGCTCTGAAGTGGTGGGGATCCCCTAGGCGGCAGGGGTTATGTAGCCACCTTGCCCACAAGTGGGCCACTTCTGATTTTGCGCCTCGCTCTTGCCCCTCGTGGTTAGATCCGGAATGTGTGTTTCGGAATGGCCATGTGGTTTTTTTGGATGCCCAAATGGATGCCGACGGTCGGTTCCTCATTTCAGTGGGCACCCTGTATGCCTCTGTGAAAACCGCAAAGGTGCCCAATCGTCATCAGTTGCTTGTAGAGCTGTACGGTGATGTGGCTCGTACAAGCGTGCGGCCTGCGGAAGCAACAGAATTTACTTTGTTTTGTCGAGCGGCCATTGCTTTGGCAAGGATGCGCAATCATGTGGTAGTGCAGAAAGGAGAGGTGGTAACGGACCCAAGGATGCGCGGTGAGGCTGAACCTTGTGGTTTTTCTGGACGCACACAGAATCTCGGTCTTCCGTAGATCACGATTCGTCCAGCGGTAACGAGAGTTCTGCAATTTCCGAGGATGGCAATAGCTCCTCTTCCCCTCATCTTCTTCCTCTTCTACCTCTTCTTCCGGGGTGGAAGTTCTCCCGCAAAAGAAAGCTGTGCCCGGCAAGGGCACAAAGCGGCCCATCACCGCTATCAAGCAAAGTGCGAAGAAGCGTTGCACAGTGAAGACGTAAGGGCGGAAGAAGTAAGCGGAGCTACATGCACACACACACATACGTCACAAACGGATACCTCCCCCACCCCCTACACCTCCCTTGTAGTTGCATGCACACTAGGACTGGAAGGCCCACACAATGGTGCGGGGAGGGAGGCCTAGCCTGCCATAGCCGTAAGGGCCTCCCGAGTTGCGTTGGCCGACCAGTGTAGTCACACACACACCCCTTCTTTTATGCCCCCCCCTTGACGCATTTCTCACCCCATGGCGTATTTCTAACCCCATGATGCATTCCGAACCCCATGACCGACCTTGATGCGGTTCAACCCCCATGCTGCAATTCTAACCCCATGGTGTACTTCGAACCCCATGACCGCCTCGGAGACCCACAGTCCCGAGGTTGCTGATACCCACGGCCGGAAATACCCAAGCCGATGAAACCCTACCATAGACATTGGTAGGGGCGGTGCGAACTGTCGGATCACACCTGGGCCGCATACCCAACCGTTCGGAGGTGCCCGACACTATGTATTTCATTGGGGGGGGGGTTGGGGGGCCGGGGTGCCCTTTCCGCGGACAATACCCCCGCGCAGCGAAAAACCCTCTTAAACCCCCCCCCCCAACCCCCCCCCCTTTTTTAAATTTGGCTCTGGGGGGGTTTTTAAGCATGTTATCCGATTTCCGAGAAAACCCCCGCCCCCTGAGTGTATTCAAAGATTTCACAACGATGCAAAAAGTACTGTCAACCTGATTGTACAGTGTTACATTCACAGGACACGCCACCACAGCCACCCAACCCACATAACACCCATCGCACTCATCGCCGCTTCAGAGTGGCAGGCCCCTTGGGGTTGTAAACGTTTACAGGAACTTTGTTCAGACCTGTGTGACACCTAGTGTTGTCCTATTTGGGGTGCCGCTATATGCAGTGTGTCACTCGGATACGTGAAGGAACCACGGAATCAAGGAGAGGCTACCATTCGAAAGGGTCCACAAATCCGACCAGGTATAATACACCCACTTCTGCCACTCAATACGGTGTCATGACATGAGAAGCGTGGTCGATGAGCTTTGGCACAAGAACATCCTTGCCATCGAGCTTTGGGTTCAGCTCCGGAAAAAAGGATGCCAGCTCTATAGGGGGCCACAACAGCACCTGACCAGGGGTATGCAACTCAAGGAGAAGGCCCCTCCTCCCCTACCCAATCCAATGTACTGTGATTCGTAGTGACCATATGCCTGTGTCACGGGGGTATATGCGAGCTCAGTATCCGTTGCTCATGGCCTACCTGATCCACAGTGTCTTCATGCACACTGCGTGTTACCCTCGTCACCTTCAACAAGCAAACAACAAGCTTGTGTGCATGTGCAATGGAAAACCAAACTAGCAACGACCCCCAAGTTGCATGTTTTCCGTGCATCCAAAGCACCAGTGAAATGTGGCATAGCTTACTCCACAGCCTGCCCCCTTTTTTTGCCTCTGTACAATTTTTTTTTGTCGTATTGCGTTGGTAAATTGAAATCGGATATATTAGTGAGGACAAGGCCGAGCCACTGCGGAAATAGCGTTTCTTGTTCATTGCACTCTGATTGAAGATGCCGAGCATTGTCTCTGTGGTCACAGATGACCAGGGCCCCGAGAACGCACCGCCCGGACTTAGAGGGATCGCCGGCTGTGATCGACTTTCTATGTCCCTCCTCCTCTCACTGCGCCGGTTTTGCGGCCCCACGCTCTGCTTGCAGTACAAATCGGTTTTGCGGATGTACCGTACCAAGGACCCGAAGCTCAACAAACACATTGACGAGGCGACTTTCACTACAACAGCTTCTGCGATTGACATTTGGGGAATGCTGTGATATCGCTTGGCACCATCCTCGTAGCCCGCATGCCATATGCAAGACGGCACGTTATGGTGGTTGCGTCCATGGAGGCTTTACTCATGAACATTGTTCTTGGGTGTATGGCGCTCAAGACAGGCAATTGTGGGTGCATTTAAACAATGCACCCAGAAAAGGACAGGTACATTGCTCACCATGCACGCGGTCCTCACAGCCATCAACATTCACTGTGTCTCGGTGGCGGTACGACACGCAAGCTGCAAGCACCTTGGAAGCAGGCAATCATTCACACAAGGTGTTGCGGATCTGAGTCATAGGAAGTTTTGCTGTCAGGTCTGGATCATCGGTAGAGTCAGGGGCACATGGCTGTTAAAGATGCTGCAGCAGCAAGCTGGATGGGGTGTTGTTCTTATCTTGTGCCAACAGCTTGAATGCAGAGTGCAAGCAACAGTAGTGCAATGTCATTGATAGGGATTTGTTATGTTGGGAGGTCAGAGGCTGGTGGGTGTGATTTGCAGAGGGAAGTGGTTGTGTAAGCTTTGCATTTCTGGTTTGTTGTTGTTTAGGCGCTGAAGACAGGCAATGAACAAGGGACGACCACAAGGGAGGGAAGCCCCCGCCGCGACGACCACAAGGGAGGGAAGTCCGCATCGCGACGACCACAAGGGAGGGAAGTCCGCATCGCGACGACCAGAAGGGAGGGAAGCCCGCATCGCGACGACCACAAGGGAGGCGAGTCTCCAGTGTATGGCGCTGAAGACAGGCAATTGTGGGTGCTTTAAACAATGCACCCAGAAAAGGAAAGGTATATTGCTCACCATGCATGCAGTCCTCACAGCCATCAACATTCATTGTGTTTGGGTGGCGGTACGACACACAATCGGCAAGAACCTTGGAAGCAGTTATCATTCACACAAGGTGTTGCCCATCTGAGTCATAGGAAGTTTTGCTTTAAGGTCTGGATCATTGTTGCGGTCAGGGGTACATGCCAATTAAAGACGCCGCAGCCGCAGCAAGCTGGGTGGGGTGTTGTTCTGATCTTGTGCCAACAGTTTGACAAGCAATGTGCAGGCAGCAGTAGTGCGGTGTCATTGATAGGGATTTGTTGTGTTGGGAGGTCAGAGGCTGGTGGGTGTGATTTACGGAAGGAAGTGGTTGTGTAAGCTTTGCATTTCTGGTTTGTTGTTGTTTAGGCGCTGAAGACAGGCAATGAACAAGGGTGTATGGCGCTGAAGACAGGCAATTGTGGGTGCTTTAAACAATGCACCCAGAAAAGGAAAGGTACATTGCTCACCATGCATGCAGTGCTCACAGCCATCAACATTCACTGTGTCTCGGTGGCGGTACGACACACAGTCGGCAAGCACCTTGGAAGCAGGCAATCATTCACACAAGGTGTTGCGGATCTGAGTCATAGGAAGTTTTGCTTTAAGGTCTGGATCATTGATTTGGTTAGGGGTACAGGCCCATTAAAGATGCCGCAGCAGCAAGACGGATGAGGTGTTTTGTTATGATTTTATGGCAGCCGTTTGAGATGCAGAGTGCAAGCAGCAGTAGTGCAATGTCATTGATAGGGATTTGTTGTGTTGGGAGGTCAGAGGCTGGTGGCTGTGATTTACGGAAGGAAGTGGTTGTGTAAGCTTTGCATTTCTGGTTTGTTGTTGTTTAGGCGCTGAAGACAGGCAATGAACGAGGGTGTATGGCGCTGAAGACAGGCAATTGTGGGTGCTTGAAACAATGCACCCAGAAAAGGAAAGGTACATTGCTCACCATGCATGCAGTCCTCACAGCCATCAACATTCACTGTGTCTCGGTGGCGGTACGACACACAGTCGGCAAGCACCTTGGAAGCAGGCAATCATTCACACAAGGTGTTGCGGATCTGAGTGATAGGAAGTTTTGCTTTAAGGTCTGGATCATTGATTTGGTTAGGGGTACATGCCCATTAAAGATGCCGCAGCAGCAAGACGGATGAGGTGTTTTGTTATGATTTCATGGCAGCGGTTTGAGATGCAGAGTGCAAGCAGCAGTAGTGCAATGTCATTGATAGGGATTTGTTGTGTTGGGAGGGCAGAGGCTGGTGGGTGTAATTTACAGAGGGAAGTGGTTGTGTAAGCTTTGCATTTCTGGTTTGTTGTTGTTTAGGCGCTGAAGACAGGCAATGAACGAGGGTGTATGGCGCTGAAGACAGGCAATTGTGGGTGCTTTAAACAATGCACCCAGAAAAGGAAAGGTACATTGCTCACCATGCATGCAGTCCTCACAGCCATCAACATTCACTGTGTCTCGGTGGCGGTACGACACACAGTCGGCATGCACCTTGGAAGCAGGCAATCATTCACACAAGGTGTTGCGGATCTTTGTCATAGGAAGTTTTGCTTTAAGGTCTGGATCATTGATTTGGTTAGGGGTACATGCCCATTAAAGATGCTGCAGCAGCAAGACGGATGAGGTGTTTTGTTATGATTTTATGGCAGCCGTTTGAGATGCAGAGTGCAAGCAGCAGTAGTGCAATGTCATTGATAGGGATTTGTTGTGTTGGGAGGTCAGAGGCTGGTGGGGGTGATTTACAGAGGGAAGTGGTTGTGTGAGCTTTGCATTTCTGGTTTATTGTTGTTTAGGCGCTGAAGACAGGCAATGAACGAGGATGTATGGCGCTGAAGACAGGCAATTGTGGGTGCTTTAAACAATGCACCCAGAAAAGGAAAGGTACATTGCTCACCATGCATGCAGTGCTCACAGCCATCAACATTCACTGTGTCTCGGTGGCGGTACGACACACAGTCGGCAAGCACCTTGGAAGCAGGCAATCATTCACACAAGGTGTTGCGGATCTGAGTCATAGGAAGTTTTGCTTTAAGGTCTGGATCATTGATTTGGTTAGGGGTACATGCCCATTAAAGATGCCGCAGCAGCAAGACGCATGAGGTGTTTTGTTATGATTTTATGGCAGCCGTTTGAGATGTAGAGTGCAAGCAGCAGTAGTGCAATGTCATTGATAGGGATTTGTTGTGTTGGGAGGTCAGAGGCTGGTGGGTGTGATTTACAGAGGGAAGTGGTTATGTAAGCTTTGCATTTCTGGTTTGTTGTTGTTTAGGCGCTGAAGACAGGCAATGAACGAGGATGTATGGCGCTGAAGACAGGCAATTGTGGGTGCTTTAAACAATGCACCCAGAAAAGGAAAGGTACATTGCTCACCATGCATGCAGTGCTCACAGCCATCAACATTCACTGTGTCTCGGTGGCGGTACGACACACAGTCGGCAAGCACCTTGGAAGCAGGCAATCATTCACACAAGGTGTTGCGGATGTGAGTCATAGGAAGTTTTGCTTTAAGGTCTGGATCATTGATTTGGTTAGGGGTACAGGCCCATTAAAGATGCTGCAGCAGCAAGACGGATGAGGTGTTTTGTTATGATTTTATGGCAGCCGTTTGAGATGCAGAGTGCAAGCAGCAGTAGTGCAATGTCATTGATAGGGATTTGTTGTGTTGGGAGGTCAGAGGCTGGTGGGTGTGATTTACAAAGGGAAGTGGTTGTGTGAGCTTTGCATTTCTGGTTTATTGTTGTTTAGGCGCTGAAGACAGGCAATGAACAAGGGTGTATGGCGCTGAAGACAGGCAATTGTGGGTGCTTTAAACAACGCACCCAGAAAAGGAAAGGTACATTGCTCACCATGCATGCAGTGCTCACAGCCATCAACATTCACTGTGTCTCGGTGGCGGTACGACACACAGTCAGCAAGCACCTTGGAAGCAGGCAATCATTCACACAAGGTGTTGCGGATGTGAGTCATAGGAAGTTTTGCTTTAAGGTCTGGATCATTGATTTGGTTAGGGGTACAGGCCCATTAAAGATGCTGCAGCAGCAAGACGGATGAGGTGTTTTGTTATGATTTTATGGCAGCCGTTTGAGATGTAGAGTGCAAGCAGCAGTAGTGCAATGTCATTGATAGGGATTTGTTGTGTTGGGAGGTCAGATGCTGGTGGGTGTGATTTACAGAGGGAAGTGGTTGTGTGAGCTTTGCATTTCTGGTTTGTTGTTGTTTAGGCGCTGAAGACAGGCAATGAACAAGGGTGTATGGCGCCGAAGACAGGCAATTGTGGGTGCTTTAAACAACGCACCCAGAAAAGGAAAGGTACATTGCTCACCATGCATGCAGTCCTCACAGCCATCAACATTCACTGTGTCTCAGTGGCGGTACGACACACAGTCGGCAAGCACCTTGGAAGCAGCTATCATTCACACAAGGTGTTGCGGATCTGAGTCATAGGAAGTTTTGCTTCAAGGTGTGGATCATTGATTTGGTTAGGGGTACATGCCCATTAAAGATGCTGCAGCAGCAAGACGGATGAGGTGTTTTGTTATGATTTTATGGCAGCGGTTTGAGATGCAGAGTGCAAGCAGCAGTAGTGCAATGTCATTGATAGGGATTTGTTGTGGTGGGAGGTCAGAGGCTGGTGGGTGTGATTTACAGAGGGAAGTGGTTGTGTAAGCTTCGCATTTCTGGTTTGTTGTTGTTTAGGCGCTGAAGACAGGCAATGAACAAGGGTGTATGGCGCTGAAGACAGGCAATTGTGGGTGCTTTAAACAATGCACCCAGAAAAGGAAAGGTACATTGCTCACCATGCATGCAGTGCTCACAGCCATCAACATTCACTGTGTCTCGGTGGCGGTACGACACACAGTCGGCAAGCACCTTGGAAGCAGGCAATCATTCACACAAGGTGTTGCGGATCTGTGTCATAGGAAGTTTTGCTTTAAGGTCTGGATCATTGATTTGGTTAGGGGTACATGCCCATTAAAGATGCCGCAGCAACAAGACGGATGAGGTGTTTTGTTATGATTTTATGGCAGCCGTTTGAGATGCAGAGTGCAAGCAGCAGTAGTGCAATGTCATTGATAGGGATTTGTTGTGTTGGGAGGTCAGAGGCTGGTGGGTGTGATTTACAGAGGGAAGTGGTTGTGTAAGCTTTGCATTTCTGCATTTCTGGTTTGTTGTTGTTTAGGCGCTGAAGACAGGCAATGAACAAGGGTGTATGGCGCCGAAGACAGGCAATTGTGGGTGCTTTAAACAATGCACCCAGAAAAGGAAAGGTACATTGCTCACCATGCATGCAGTCCTTACAGCCATCAACATTCACTGTGTCTCGGTGGCGGTACGACACACAGTCGGCAAGCACCTTGGAAGCAGTTATCATTCACACAAGGTGTTGCGGATCTGAGTCATAGGAAGTTTTGCTTTAAGGTTTGGATCATTGATTTGGTTAGGGGTACATGCCCATTAAAGATGCTGCAGCAGCAAGACGGATGAGGTGTTTTGTTATGATTTTATGGCAGCCGTTTGAGATGCCGAGTGCAAGCAGCAGTAGTGCAATGTCATTGATAGGGATTTGTTGTGTTGGGAGGTCAGAGGCTGGTGGGTGTGATTTACAGAGGGAAGTGGTTGTGTAAGCTTTGCATTTCTGGTTTGTTGTTGTTTAGGCGCTGAAGACAGGCAATGAACAAGGGTGTATGGCGCTGAAGACAGGCAATTGTGGGTGCTTTAAACAATGCACCCAGAAAAGGAAAGGTACATTGCTCACCATGCATGCGGTCCTCACAGCCATCAACATTCACTGTGTCTCGGTGGCGGTACGACACAGAGGCCGCAAGCACCTTGGAAGCAGGCAATCATTCACACAAGGTGTTGCGGATCTGAGTCATAGGAAGTTTTGCTTTAAGGTCTAGATCATTGATTTGGTTAGGGGTACATGCCCATTAAAGATGCTGCAGCAGCAAGACGGATGAGGTGTTTTGTTATGAATTTATGGCAGCGGTTTGAGATGCAGAGTGCAAGCAGCAGTAGTGCAATGTCATTGATAGGGATTTGTTGTGTTGGGAGGTCAGAGGCTGGTGGGTGTGATTTACAGAGGGAAGTGGTTGTGTAAGCTTTGCATTTCTGGTTTGTTGTTGTTTAGGCGCTGAAGACAGGCAATGAACGAGGATGTATGGCGCTGAAGACAGGCAATTGTGGGTGCTTTAAACAATGCACCCAGAAAAGGAAAGGTACATTGCTCACCATGCATGCGGTCCACACAGCCATCAACATTCACTGTGTCTCGGTGGCGGTACGACACACAGTCGGCAAGCACCTTGGAAGCAGGCAATCATTCACACAAGGTGTTGCGGGTGTGAGTCATAGGAAGTTTTTCTTTAAGGTCTGGATCATTGATTTGGTTAGGGGTACATGCCCATTAAAGATGCCGCAGCAGCAAGACGGATGAGGTGTTTTGTTATGATTTTATGGCAGCCGTTTGAGATGTAGAGTGCAAGCAGCAGTAGTGCAATGTCATTGATAGGGATTTGTTGTGTTGGGAGGTCAGAGGCTGGTGGGTGTGATTTACAGAGGGAAGTGGTTGTGTAAGCTTTGCATTTCTGGTTTGTTGTTGTTTAGGCGCTGAAGACAGGCAATGAACAAGGGTGTATGGCGCTGAAGACAGGCAATTGTGGGTGCTTTAAACAATGCACCCAGAAAAGGAAAGGTACATTGCTCACCATGCATGCGGTCCTCACAGCCATCAACATTCACTGTGTCTCGGTGGCGGTACGACACAGAGGCCGCAAGCACCTTGGAAGCAGGCAATCATTCACACAAGGTGTTGCGGATCTGAGTCATAGGAAGTTTTGCTTTAAGGTCTAGATCATTGATTTGGTTAGGGGTACATGCCCATTAAAGATGCTGCAGCAGCAAGACGGATGAGGTGTTTTGTTATGATTTTATGGCAGCGGTTTGAGATGCAGAGTGCAAGCAGCAGTAGTGCAATGTCATTGATAGGGATTTGTTGTGTTGGGAGGTCAGAGGCTGGTGGGTGTGATTTACAGAGGGAAGTGGTTGTGTAAGCTTTGCATTTCTGGTTTGTTGTTGTTTAGGCGCTGAAGACAGGCAATGAACAAGGGTGTATGGCGCTGAAGACAGGCAATTGTGGGTGCTTTAAACAATGCACCCAGAAAAGGAAAGGTACATTGCTCACCATGCATGCAGTCCTCACAGCCATCAATATTCACTGTGTCTCAGTGGCGGTACGACACACAGTCGGCAAGCACCTTGGAAGCAGGCAATCATTCACACAAGGTGTTGCGGATCTTTGTCATAGGAAGTTTTGCTTTAAGGTCTGGATCATTGATTTGGTTAGGGGTACATGCCCATTAAAGATGCTGCAGCAGCAAGACGGATGAGGTGTTTTGTTATGATTTTATGGCAGCGGTTTGAGATGCAGAGTGCAAGCAGCAGTAGTGCAATGTCATTGATAGGGATTTGTTGTGTTGGGAGGTCAGAGGCTGGTGGGTGTGATTTACAGAGGGAAGTGGTTGTGTAAGCTTTGCATTTCTGGTTTGTTGTTGTTTAGGCGCTGAAGACAGGCAATGAACGAGGATGTATGGCGCTGAAGACAGGCAATTGTGGGTGCTTTAAACAATGCACCCAGAAAAGGAAAGGTACATTGCTCACCATGCATGCGGTCCACACAGCCATCAACATTCACTGTGTCTCGGTGGCGGTACGACACACAGTCGGCAAGCACCTTGGAAGCAGGCAATCATTCACACAAGGTGTTGCGGGTGTGAGTCATAGGAAGTTTTTCTTTAAGGTCTGGATCATTGATTTGGTTAGGGGTACATGCCCATTAAAGATGCCGCAGCAGCAAGACGGATGAGGTGTTTTGTTATGATTTTATGGCAGCCGTTTGAGATGTAGAGTGCAAGCAGCAGTAGTGCAATGTCATTGATAGGGATTTGTTGTGTTGGGAGGGCAGAGGCTGGTGGGTGTGATTTACAGAGGGAAGTGGTTGTGTAAGCTTTGCATTTCTGGTTTGTTGTTGTTTAGGCGCTGAAGACAGGCAATGAACAAGGGTGTATGGCGCTGAAGACAGGCAATTGTGGGTGCTTTAAACAATGCACCCAGAAAAGGAAAGGTACATTGCTCACCATGCATGCGGTCCTCACAGCCATCAACATTCACTGTGTCTCGGTGGCGGTACGACACACAGTCGGCAAGCACCTTGGAAGCAGGCAATCATTCACACAAGGTGTTGCGGACCTGAGTCATAGGAAGTTTTGCTTTAAGGTCTGGATCATTGATTTGGTTAGGGGTGCATGCCCATTAAGGATGCCGCAGCAGCAAGACGGATGAGGTGTTTTGTTATGATTTTATGGCAGCCGTTTGAGATGCAGAGTGCAAGCAGCAGTAGTGCAATGTCATTGATAGGGATTTGTTTTGTTGGGAGGTCAGAGGCTGGTGGGTGTGATTTACAGAGGGAAGTGGTTGTGTAAGCTTTGCATTTCTGGTTTATTGTTGTTTAGGCGCTGAAGACAGGCAATGAACAAGGGTGTATGGCGCTAAAGACAGGCAATTGTGGGTGCTTTAAACAATGCACCCAGAAAAGGAAAGGTACATTGCTCACCATGCATGCAGTCCTTACAGCCATCAACATGCACTGTGTCTCGGTGGCGGTACGACACACAGTCGGCAAGCACCTTGGAAGCAGCTATCATTCACACAAGGTGTTGCGGATCTGAGTCATAGGAAGTTTTGCTTTAAGGTCTGGATCATTGATTTGGTTAGGGGTACATGCCCATTAAAGATGCTGCAGCAGCAAGACGCCTGAGGTGTTTTGTTATGATTTTATGGCAGCCGTTTGAGATGCAGAGTGCAAGCAGCAGTAGTGCAATGTCATTGATAGGGATTTGTTGTGTTGGGAGGGCAGAGGCTGGTGGGTGTGATTTACAGAGGGAAGTGGCTGTGTAAGCTTTGCATTTCTGGTTTGTTGTTGTTTAGGCGCTGAAGACAGGCAATGAACGAGGATGTATGGCGCTGAAGACAGGCAATTGTGGGTGCTTTAAACAATGCACCCAGAAAAGGAAAGGTACATTGCTCACCATGCATGCGGTCCTCACAGCCATCAACATTCACTGTGTCTCGGTGGCGGTACGACACACAGTCGGCAAGCACCTTGGAAGCAGTTATCATTCACACAAGGTGTTGCGGATTTGAGTCATAGGAAGTTTTGCTTTAAGGTCTGGATCATTGATTTGGTTAGGGGTACATGCCCATTAAAGACGCTGCAGCAGCAAGACGGATGAGGTGTTTTGTTATGATTTTATGGCAGCCGTTTGAGATGCAGAGTGCAAGCAGCAGTAGTGCAATGTCATTGATAGGGATTTGTTGTGTTGGGAGGTCAGAGGCTGGTGGGTGTGATTTACAGAGGGAAGTGGTTGTGTAAGCTTTCCATTTCTGGTTTATTGTTGTTTAGGCGCTGAAGACAGGCAATGAACGAGGATGTATGGCGCTGAAGACAGGCAATTGTGGGTGCTTTAAACAATGCACCCAGAAAAGGAAAGGTACATTGCTCACCATGCATGCGGTCCTCACAGCCATCAACATTCACTGTGTCTCGGTGGCGGTACAACACACAGTCGGCAAGCACCTTGGAAGCAGGCAATCATTCACACAAGGTGTTGCGGATGTGAATCATAGGAAGTTTTGCTTTAAGGTCTGGATCATTGATTTGGTTAGGGGTACATGCCCATTAAAGACGCTGCAGCAGCAAGACGGATGAGGTGTTTTGTTATGAATTTATGGCAGCGGTTTGAGATGCAGAGTGCAAGCAGCAGTAGTGCAATGTCATTGATAGGGATTTGTTGTGTTGGGAGGTCAGAGGCTGGTGGGTGTGATTTACAGAGGGAAGTGGTTGTGTAAGCTTTGCATTTCTGGTTTATTGTTGTTTAGGCGCTGAAGACAGGCAATGAACGAGGGTGTATGGCGCTGAAGACAGGCAATTGTGGGTGCTTTAAACAATGCACCCAGAAAAGGAAAGGTACATTGCTCACCATGCATGCAGTCCTCACAGCCATCAACATTCACTGTGTCTCGGTGGCGGTACGACACACAGTCGGCAAGCACCTTGGAAGCAGGCAATCATTCACACAAGGTGTTGCGGATTTGAGTCATAGGAAGTTTTGCTTTAAGGTCTGGATCATTGATTTGGTTAGGGGTACATGCCCATTGAAGATGCTGCAGCAGCAAGACGGATGAGGTGTTTTGTTATGATTTTATGGCAGCCGTTTGAGATGCAGAGTGCAAGCAGCAGTAGTGCAATGTCATTGATAGGGATTTGTTGTGTTGGGAGGGCAGAGGCTGGTGGGTGTGATTTACAGAGGGAAGTGGTTGTGTAAGCTTTGCATTTCTGGTTTGTTGTTGTTTAGGCGCTGAAGACAGGCAATGAACGAGGATGTATGGCGCTGAAGACAGGCAATTGTGGGTGCTTTAAACAATGCACCCAGAAAAGGAAAGGTACATTGCTCACCGTGCATGCGGTCCTCACAGCCATCAACATTCACCGTGTTTTGGTGGCGGTACGACACACAGTCGGCAAGCACCTTGGAAGCAGGCAATCATTCACACAAGGTGTTGCGGATCTGAGTCATAGGAAGTTTTGCTTTAAGGTCTGGATCATTGATTTGGTTAGGGGTACAGGCCCATTAAAGATGCTGCAGCAGCAAGACGGACGAGGTGTTTTGTTATGATTTTATGGCAGCCGTTTGAGATGCACAGGGCAAGCAGCAGTAGTGCAATGTCATTGATAGGGATTTGTTGTGTTGGGAGGTCAGAGGCTGGTGGGTGTGATTTACAGAGGGAAGTAGCTGTGTAAGCTTTGCATTTCTGGTTTATTGTTGTTTAGGCGCTGAAGACAGGCAATGAACGAGGATGTATGGTGCTGAAGACAGGCAATTGTGGGTGCTTTAAACAATGCACCCAGAAAAGGAAAGGTACATTGCTCACCATGCATGCGGTCCTCACAGCCATCAACATTCACTGCGTCTCGGTGGCGGTACGACACACAGTCGGCAAGCACCTTGGAAGCAGGCAATCATTCACACAAGGTGTTGCGGACCTGAGTCATAGGAAGTTTTGCTTTAAGGTCTGGATCATTGATTTGGTTAGGGGTACATGCCCATTAAAGATGCTGCAGCACCAAGACGGATGAGGTGTTTTGTTATGATTTTATGGCAGCCGTTTGAGATGCAGAGTGCAAGCAGCAGTAGTGCAATGTCATTGATAGGGATTTGTTGTGTTGGGAGGGCAGAGGCTGGTGGGTGTGATTTACAGAGGGAAGTGGTTGTGTAAGCTTTGCATTTCTGGTTTGTTGTTGTTTAGGCGCTGAAGACAGGCAATGAACGAGGATGTATGGCGCTGAAGACAGGCAATTGTGGGTGCTTTAAACAATGCACCCAGAAAAGGAAAGGTACATTGCTCACCATGCATGCGGTCCTCACAGCCATCAACATTCACCGTGTCTCGGTGGCGGTACGACACACAGTCGGCAAGCACCTTGGAAGCAGGCAATCATTCACACAAGGTGTTGCGGGTGTGAGTCATAGGAAGTTTTGCTTCAAGGTCTGGATCATTGATTTGGTTAGGGGTACATGCCCATTAAAGACGCCGCAGCAGCAGCAAGACGGACGAGGTGTTTTGTTATGATTTTATGGCAGCCGTTTGAGATGCAGAGTGCAAGCAGCAGTAGTGCAATGTCATTGATAGGGATTTGTTGTGTTGGGAGGTCAGAGGCTGGTGGGTGTGATTTACAGAGGGAAGTGGTTGTGTAAGCTTTGCATTTCTGGTTTGTTGTTGTTTAGGCGCTGAAGACAGGCAATGAACGAGGATGTATGGCGCTGAAGACAGGCAATTGTGGGTGCTTGAAACAATGCACCCAGAAAAGGAAAGGTACATTGCTCACCATGCATGCGGTCCTCACAGCCATCAACATTCACTGTGTCTCGGTGGCGGTACGACACACAGTCGGCAAGCACCTTGGAAGCAGGCAATCATTCACACAAGGTGTTGCGGGTGTGAGTCATAGGAAGTTTTGCTTCAAGGTGTGGATCATTGATTTGGTTAGGGGTACATGCCCATTAAAGACGCCGCAGCAGCAGCAAGACGGACGAGGTGTTTTGTTATGATTTTATGGCAGCTGTTTGAGATGCAGAGTGCAAGCAGCAGTAGTGCAATGTCATTGATAGGGATTTGTTGTGTTGGGAGATCAGAGGCTGGTGGGTGTGATTTACAGAGGGAAGTGGTTGTGTAAGCTTTGCATTTCTGGTTTGTTGTTGTTTAGGCGCTGAAGACAGGCAATGAACGAGGGTGTATAGCGCTGAAGACAGGCAATTGTGGGTGCTTTAAACAATGCACCCAGAAAAGGAAAGGTACATTGCTCACCATGCATGCAGTCCTCACAGCCATCAACATTCACTGTGTCTCGGTGGCGGTACGACACACAGTCGGCAAGCACCTTGGAAGCAGGCAATCATTCACACAAGGTGTTGCGGGTGTGAATCATAGGAAGTTTTGCTTTAAGGTCTGGAGCATTGATTTGGTTAGGGGTACATGCCCATTAAAGACGCCGCAGCAGCAGCAAGACGGACGAGGTGTTTTGTTATGATTTTATGGCAGCTGTTTGAGATGCAGAGTGCAAGCAGCAGTAGTGCAATGTCATTGATAGGGATTTGTTGTGTTGGGAGGTCAGAGGCTGGTGGGTGTGATTTACAGAGGGAAGTGGTTGTGTAAGCTTTGCATTTCTGGTTTGTTGTTGTTTAGGCGCTGAAGACAGGCAATGAACGAGGATGTATGGCGCTGAAGACAGGCAATTGTGGGTGCTTTAAACAATGCACCCAGAAAAGGAAAGGTACATTGCTCACCATGCATGCGGTCCTCACAGCCATCAACATTCACTGTGTCTCGGTGGCGGTACGACACACAGTCGGCAAGCACCTTGGAAGCAGGCAATCATTCACACAAGGTGTTGCGGGTGTGAGTCATAGGAAGTTTTGCTTCAAGGTGTGGATCATTGATTTGGTTAGGGGTACATGCCCATTAAAGACGCCGCAGCAGCAGCAAGACGGACGAGGTGTTTTGTTATGATTTTATGGCAGCCGTTTGAGATGCAGAGTGCAAGCAGCAGTAGTGCAATGTCATTGATAGGGATTTGTTGTGTTGGGAGGTCAGAGGCTGGTGGGTGTGATTTACAGAGGGAAGTGGTTGTGTAAGCTTTGCATTTCTGGTTTGTTGTTGTTTAGGCGCTGAAGACAGGCAATGAACGAGGATGTATGGCGCTGAAGACAGGCAATTGTGGGTGCTTGAAACAATGCACCCAGAAAAGGAAAGGTACATTGCTCACCATGCATGCGGTCCTCACAGCCATCAACATTCACTGTGTCTCGGTGGCGGTACGACACACAGTCGGCAAGCACCTTGGAAGCAGGCAATCATTCACACAAGGTGTTGCGGATCTGAGTCATAGGAAGTTTTGCTTCAAGGTGTGGATCATTGATTTGGTTAGGGGTACATGCCCATTAAAGACGCCGCAGCAGCAGCAAGACGGACGAGGTGTTTTGTTATGATTTTATGGCAGCCGTTTGAGATGCAGAGTGCAAGCAGCAGTAGTGCAATGTCATTGATAGGGATTTGTTGTGTTGGGAGGGCAGAGGCTGGTGGGTGTGATTTACAGAGGGAAGAGGTTGTGTAAGCTTTGCATTTCTGGTTTGTTGTTGTTTAGGCGCTGAAGACAGGCAATGAACGAGGATGTATAGCGCTGAAGACAGGCAATTGTGGGTGCTTTAAACAATGCACCCAGAAAAGGAAAGGTACATTGCTCACCATGCATGCAGTCCTCACAGCCATCAACATTCACTGTGTCTCGGTGGCGGTACGACACACAGTCGGCAAGCACCTTGGAAGCAGGCAATCATTCACACAAGGTGTTGCGGGTGTGAATCATAGGAAGTTTTGCTTTAAGGTCTGGAGCATTGATTTGGTTAGGGGTACATGCCCATTAAAGACGCCGCAGCAGCAGCAAGACGGACGAGGTGTTTTGTTATGATTTTATGGCAGCTGTTTGAGATGCAGAGTGCAAGCAGCAGTAGTGCAATGTCATTGATAGGGATTTGTTGTGTTGGGAGGTCAGAGGCTGGTGGGTGTGATTTACAGAGGGAAGTGGTTGTGTAAGCTTTGCATTTCTGGTTTGTTGTTGTTAGGCGCTGAAGACAGGCAATGAACGAGGATGTATGGCGCTGAAGACAGGCAATTGTGGGTGCTTTAAACAATGCACCCAGAAAAGGAAAGGTACATTGCTCACCATGCATGCAGTCCTCACAGCCATCAACATTCACTGTGTCTCGGTGGCGGTACGACACACAGTCGGCAAGCACCTTGGAAGCAGGCAATCATTCACACAAGGTGTTGCGGGTGTGAGTCATAGGAAGTTTTGCTTCAAGGTGTGGATCATTGATTTGGTTAGGGGTACATGCCCATTAAAGACGCCGCAGCAGCAGCAAGACGGACGAGGTGTTTTGTTATGATTTTATGGCAGCTGTTTGAGATGCAGAGTGCAAGCAGCAGTAGTGCAATGTCATTGATAGGGATTTGTTGTGTTGGGAGGGCAGAGGCTGGTGGGTGTGATTTACAGAGGGAAGAGGTTGTGTAAGCTTTGCATTTCTGGTTTGTTGTTGTTTAGGCGCTGAAGACAGGCAATGAACGAGGGTGTATAGCGCTGAAGACAGGCAATTGTGGGTGCTTTAAACAATGCACCCAGAAAAGGAAAGGTACATTGCTCACCATGCATGCAGTCCTCACAGCCATCAACATTCACTGTGTCTCGGTGGCGGTACGACACACAGTCGGCAAGCACCTTGGAAGCAGGCAATCATTCACACAAGGTGTTGCGGGTGTGAATCATAGGAAGTTTTGCTTTAAGGTCTGGAGCATTGATTTGGTTAGGGGTACATGCCCATTAAAGACGCCGCAGCAGCAGCAAGACGGACGAGGTGTTTTGTTATGATGTTATGGCAGCTGTTTGAGATGCAGAGTGCAAGCAGCAGTAGTGCAATGTCATTGATAGGGATTTGTTGTGTTGGGAGGTCAGAGGCTGGTGGGTGTGATTTACAGAGGGAAGTGGTTGTGTAAGCTTTGCATTTCTGGTTTGTTGTTGTTTAGGCGCTGAAGACAGGCAATGAACGAGGATGTATGGCGCTGAAGACAGGCAATTGTGGGTGCTTTAAACAATGCACCCAGAAAAGGAAAGGTACATTGCTCACCATGCATGCGGTCCTCACAGCCATCAACATTCACTGTGTCTCGGTGGCGGTACGACACACAATCTGCAAGCACTTTGGAAGCAGGCAATCATTCACACAAGGTGTTGCGGGTGTGAGTCATAGGAAGTTTTGCTTTAAGGTGTGGATCATTGATTTGGTTAGGGGTACATGCCCATTAAAGATGCCGCAGCAGCAAGACGGATGAGGTGTTTTGTTATGATTTTATGGCAGCCGTTTGAGATGCAGAGTGCAAGCAGCAGTAGTGCAATGTCATTGATAGGGATTTGTTGTGTTGGGAGGTCAGAGGCTGGTGGGTGTGATTTACAGAGGGAAGTGGTTGTGTAAGCTTTGCATTTCTGGTTTGTTGTTGTTTAGGCGCTGAAGACAGGCAATGAACGAGGGTGCATGGCGCTGAAGACAGGCAATTGTGGGTGCTTTAAACAATGCACCCAGAAAAGGAAAGGTACATTGCTCACCATGCATGCGGTCCTCACAGCCATCAACATTCACTGTGTCTCGGTGGCGGTACGACACACAATCTGCAAGCACCTTGGAAGCAGGCAATCATTCACACAAGGTGTTGCGGACCTGAGTCATAGGAAGTTTTGCTTCAAGGTGTGGATCATTGATTTGGTTAGGGGTACATGCCCATTAAAGACGCCGCAGCAGCAGCAAGACGGATGAGGTGTTTTGTTATGATTTTATGGCAGCGGTTTGAGATGCAGAGTGCAAGCAGCAGTAGTGCAATGTCATTGATAGGGATTTGTTGTGTTGGGAGGTCAGAGGCTGGTGGGTGTGATTTACAGAGGGAAGTGGTTGTGTAAGCTTTGCATTTCTGGTTTGTTGTTGTTTAGGCGCTGAAGACAGGCAATGAACGAGGATGTATGGCGCTGAAGACAGGCAATTGTGGGTGCTTTAAACAATGCACCCAGAAAAGGAAGGGTACATTGCTCACCATGCATGCGGTCCTCACAGCCATCAACATTCACTGTGTCTCGGTGGCGGTACGACACACAGTCGGCAAGCACCTTGGAAGCAGGCAATCATTCACACAAGGTGTTGCGGGTGTGAATCATAGGAAGTTTTGCTTCAAGGTCTGGATCATTGATTTGGTTCGGGGTACATGCCCATTAAAGATGCTGCAGCAGCAAGACGGACGAGGTGTTTTGTTATGATTTTATGGCGGCCGTTTGAGATGCACAGTGCAAGCAGCAGTAGTGCAATGTCATTGATAGGGATTTGTTGTGTTGGGAGGTCAGAGGCTGGTGGGTGTGATTTACAGAGGGAAGTGGTTGTGTAAGCTTTGCATTTCTGGTTTATTGTTGTTTAGGCGCTGAAGACAGGCAATGAACGAGGATGTATGGCGCTGAAGACAGGCAATTGTGGGTGCTTTAAACAATGCACCCAGAAAAGGAAAGGTACATTGCTCACCATGCATGCGGTCCTCACAGCCATCAACATTCACTGTGTCTCGGTGGCGGTACGACACACAATCTGCAAGCACCTTGGAAGCAGGCAATCATTCACACAAGGTGTTGCGGATCTGAGTCATAGGAAGTTTTGCTTTAAGGTGTGGATCATTGATTTGGTTAGGGGTACATGCCCATTAAAGATGCTGCAGCAGCAAGACGGATGAGGTGTTTTGTTATGATTTTATGGCAGCCGTTTGAGATGCCGAGTGCAAGCAGCAGTAGTGCAATGTCATTGATAGGGATTTGTTGTGTTGGGAGGTCAGAGGCTGGTGGGTGTGATTTACAGAGGGAAGTGGTTGTGTAAGCTTTGCATTTCTGGTTTATTGTTGTTTAGGCGCTGAAGACAGGCAATGAACGAGGATGTATGGCGCTGAAGACAGGCAATTGTGGGTGCTTTAAACAATGCACCCAGAAAAGGAAAGGTACATTGCTCACCATGCATGCAGTCCTCACAGCCATCAACATTCACTGTGTCTCGGTGGCGGTACGACACACAATCTGCAAGCACCTTGGAAGCAGGCAATCATTCACACAAGGTGTTGCGGGTCTGAGTCATAGGAAGTTTTGCTTTAAGGTCTGAAGCATTGATTTGGTTAGGGGTACATGCCCATTAAAGACGCCGCAGCAGCAGCAAGACGGACGAGGTGTTTTGTTATGATTTTATGGCAGCCGTTTGAGATGCAGAGTGCAAGCAGCAGTAGTGCAATGTCATTGATAGGGATTTGTTGTGTTGGGAGGTCAGAGGCTGGTGGGTGTGATTTACAGAGGGAAGTGGTTGTGTGAGCTTCGCATTTCTAGTTTGTTGTTGTTTAGGCGCTGAAGACAGGCAATGAACGAGGGTGCATGGCGCTGAAGACAGGCAATTGTGGGTGCTTTAAACAATGCACCCAAAAAAGGAAAGGTACATTGCTCACCATGCATGCAGTCCTCACAGCCATCAGCATTCACTGTGTCTCGGTGGCGGTACGACACACAATCTGCAAGCACCTTGGAAGCAGGCAATCATTCACACAAGGTGTTGCGGACCTGAGTCATAGGAAGTTTTGCTTCAAGGTGTGGATCATTGATTTGGTTAGGGGTACATGCCCATTAAAGACGCCGCAGCAGCAGCAAGACGGATGAGGTGTTTTGTTATGATTTTATGGCAGCCGTTTGAGATGCAGAGTGCAAGCAGCAGTAGTGCAATGTCATTGATAGGGATTTGTTGTGTTGGGAGGTCAGAGGCTGGTGGGTGTGATTTACAGAGGGAAGTGGTTGTGTAAGCTTTGCATTTCTGGTTTGTTGTTGTTTAGGCGCTGAAGACAGGCAATGAACGAGGATGTATGGCGCTGAAGACAGGCAATTGTGGGTGCTTTAAACAATGCACCCAGAAAAGGAAAGGTACATTGCTCACCATGCATGCAGTCCTCACAGCCATCAACATTCACTGTGTCTCGGTGGCGGTACAACACACAGTCGGCAAGCACCTTGGAAGCAGGCAATCATTCACACAAGGTGTTGCGGATCTGAGTCATAAGTAGTTTTGCTCTAAGGTCTGGATCATTGATTTGGTTAGGAGTACATGCCCATTAAAGATGCTGCAGCAGCAAGACGGATGAGGTGTTTTGTTATGATTTTATGGCAGCCGTTTGAGATGCAGAGTGCAAGCAGCAGTAGTGCAATGTCATTGATAGGGATTTGTTGTGTTGGGAGATCAGAGGCTGGTGGGTGTGATTTACAGAGGGAAGTGGTTGTGTAAGCTTTGCATTTCTGGTTTGTTGTTGTTTAGGCGCTGAAGACAGGCAATGAACGAGGATGCATGGCGCTAAAGACAGGCAATTGTGGGTGCTTTAAACAATGCACCCAGAAAAGGAAAGGTACATTGCTCACCATGCATGCAGTCCTCACAGCCATCAACATTCACTGTGTCTCGGTGGCGGTACGACACACGGTTGGCAAGCACCTTGGAAGCAGGCAATCATTCACACAAGGTGTTGCGGATCTGAGTCATAGGAAGTTTTGCTTTAAGGTCTGAAGCATTGATTTGGTTAGGGGTACATGCCCATTAAAGACGCTGCAGCAGCAGCAAGACGGATGAGGTGTTTTGTTATGATTTTATGGCAGCCGTTTGAGATGCAGAGTGCAAGCAGCAGTAGTGCAATGTCATTGATAGGGATTTGTTGTGTTGGGAGGTCAGAGGCTGGTGGGTGTGATTTACAGAGGGAAGTGGTTGTGTAAGCTTCGCATTTCTGGTTTATTGTTGTTTAGGCGCTGAAGACAGGCAATGAACGAGGGTGCATGGCGCTGAAGACAGGCAATTGTGGGTGCTTTAAACAATGCACCCAGAAAAGGAAGGGTACATTGCTCACCATGCATGCAGTCCTCACAGCCATCAGCATTCACTGTGTCTCGGTGGCGGTACGACACACAGTCGGCAAGCACCTTGGAAGCAGGCAATCATTCACACAAGGTGTTGCGGATCTGAGTCATAGGAAGTTTTGCTTCAAGGTCTGGATCATTGATTTGGTTAGGGGTACATGCCCATTAAAGATGCTGCAGCAGCAAGACGGATGAGGTGTTTTGTTATGATTTTATGGCAGCGGTTTGAGATGCACAGTGCAAGCAGCAGTAGTGCAATGTCATTGATAGGGATTTGTTGTGTTGGGAGGTCAGAGGCTGGTGGGTGTGATTTACAGAGGGAAGTGGTTGTGTAAGCTTCGCATTTCTGGTTTGTTGTTGTTTAGGCGCTGAAGACAGGCAATGAACGAGGATGTATGGCGCTGAAGACAGGCAATTGTGGGTGCTTTAAACAATGCACCCAGAAAAGGAAAGGTACATTGCTCACCATGCATGCAGTCCTCACAGCCATCAACATTCACTGTGTCTCGGTGGCGGTACGACACACAGTCGGCAAGCACCTTGGAAGCAGGCAATCATTCACACAAGGTGTTGCGGATCTGAGTCATAGGAAGTTTTGCTTCAAGGTCTGGATCATTGATTTGGTTAGGGGTACATGCCCATTAAAGATGCTGCAGCAGCAAGACGGATGAGGTGTTTTGTTATGATTTTATGGCGGCGGTTTGAGATGCACAGTGCAAGCAGCAGTAGTGCAATGTCATTGATAGGGATTTGTTGTGTTGGGAGGTCAGAGGCTGGTGGGTGTGATTTACAGAGGGAAGTGGTTGTGTGAGCTTCGCATTTCTGGTTTGTTGTTGTTTAGGCGCTGAAGACAGGCAATGAACGAGGGTGCATGGCGCTGAAGACAGGCAATTGTGGGTGCTTTAAACAATGCACCCAGAAAAGGAAAGGTACATTGCTCACCATGCATGCAGTCCTCACAGCCATCAACATTCACTGTGTCTCGGTGGCGGTACGACACACAGTCGGCAAGCACCTTGGAAGCAGGCAATCATTCACACAAGGTGTTGCGGGTGTGAGTCATAGGAAGTTTTGCTTTAAGGTCTGGATCATTGATTTGGTTAGGGGTACATGCCCATTAAAGATGCTGCAGCAGCAAGACGGATGAGGTGTTTTGTTATGATTTTATGGCAGCCGTTTGAGATGCACAGTGCAAGCAGCAGTAGTGCAATGTCATTGATAGGGATTTGTTGTGTTGGGAGGTCAGAGGCTGGTGGGTGTGATTTACAGAGGGAAGTGGTTGTGTGAGCTTCGCATTTCTGGTTTGTTGTTGTTTAGGCGCTGAAGACAGGCAATGAACGAGGGTGCATGGCGCTGAAGACAGGCAATTGTGGGTGCTTTAAACAATGCACCCAGAAAAGGAAAGGTACATTGCTCACCATGCATGCAGTCCTCACAGCCATCAACATTCACTGTGTCTCGGTGGCGGTACGACACACAGTCGGCAAGCACCTTGGAAGCAGGCAATCATTCACACAAAGTGTTGAGGGTCTGAGTCATAGGAAGTTTTGCTTTAAGGTCTGGATCATTGGTTTGGTTAGGGGTACATGCCCATTAAAGATGCTGCAGCAGCAAGACGGATGAGGTGTTTTGTTATGATTTTATGGCAGCCGTTTGAGATGCAGAGTGCAAGCAGCAGTAGTGCAATGTCATTGATCGAGATTTGTTGTGTTGGGAGGTCAGAGGCTGGTGGGTGTGATTTACATAGGGAAGTGGTTGTGTAAGCTTTGCATTTCTGGTTTATTGTTGTTTAGGCGCTGAAGACAGGCAATGAACGAGGATGTATGGCGCTGAAGACAGGCAATTGTGGGTGCTTTAAAATGCACCCAGAAAAGGAAAGGTACATTGCTCACCATGCATGCAGTCCTCACAGCCATCAACATTCACTGTGTCTCGGTGGCGGTACGACACACAGTCGGCAAGCACCTTGGAAGCAGGCAATGATCCACACAAGGTGTTGCGGATCTGAGTCATAGGATGTTTTGCTTTAAGGTCTGGATCATTGATTTGGTTAGGGGTACATGCCCATTAAAGATGCTGCAGCAGCAAGACGGATGAGGCGTTTTGTTATGATTTTATGGGAGCCGTTTGAGATGTAGAGTGCAAGCAGCAGTAGTGCAATGTCATTGATAGGGATTTGTTGTGTTGGGAGATCAGAGGCTGGTGGGTGTGATTTACAGAGGGAAGTGGTTGTGTAAGCTTTGCATTTCTGGTTTGTTGTTGTTTAGGCGCTGAAGACAGGCAATGAACAAGGGTGTATGGCGCTGAAGACAGGCAATTGTGGGTGCTTTAAACAATGCACCCAGAAAAGGAAAGGTACATTGCTCACCATGCATGCAGTCCTCACAGCCATGAGCATTCACTGTGTCTCGGTGGCGGTACGACACACAGTCAGCAAGCACCTTGGAAGCAGGCAATCATTCACACAAGGTGTTGCGGGTGTGAGTCATAGGAAGTTTTGCTTTAAGGTCTGAATCATTGATTTGGTTAGGGGTACATGCCCATTAAAGATGCTGCAGCAGCAAGACGGATGAGGTGTTTTGTTATGATTTTATGGCAGCCGTTTGAGATGCACAGGGCAAGCAGCAGTAGTGCAATGTCATTGATAGGGATTTGTTGTGTTGGGAGGTCAGAGGCTGGTGGGTGTGATTTACAGAGGGAAGTGGTTGTGTAAGCTTTGCATTTCTGGTTTGTTGTTGTTTAGGCGCTGAAGACAGGCAATGAACGAGGATGTATGGCGCTGAAGACAGGCAATTGTGGGTGCTTTAAACAATGCACCCAGAAAAGGAAAGGTACATTGCTCACCATGCATGCAGTCCTCACAGCCATCAGCATTCACTGTGTCTCGGTGGCGGTACGACACACAGTCGGCAAGCACCTTGGAAGCAGGCAATCATTCACACAAGGTGTTGCGGATCTGAGTCATAGGAAGTTTTGCTTTAAGGTCTGGAGCATTGATTTGGTTAGGGGTACATGCCCATTAAAGATGCTGCAGCAGCAAGACGGATGAGGTGTTTTGTTATGATTTTATGGGAGCCGTTTGAGATGTAGAGTGCAAGCAGCAGTAGTGCAATGTCATTGATAGGGATTTGTTGTGTTGGGAGGTCAGAGGCTGGTGGGTGTGATTTACAGAGGGAAGTGGTTGTGTAAGCTTTGCATTTCTGGTTTGTTGTTGTTTAGGCGCTGAAGACAGGCAATGAACAAGGGTGTATGGCGCTGAAGACAGGCAATTGTGGGTGCTTTAAACAATGCACCCAGAAAAGGAAAGGTACATTGCTCACCATGCATGCGGTCCTCACAGCCATCAGCATTCACTGTGTCTCGGTGGCGGTACGACACACAGTCGGCATGCACCTTGGAAGCAGGCAATCATTCACACAAGGTGTTGCGGGTCTGAGTCATAGGAAGTTTTGCTTTAAGGTCTGGATCATTGATTTGGTTAGGGGTACATGCCCATTAAAGATGCTGCAGCAGCAAGACGGATGAGGTGTTTTGTTATGATTTTATGGCAGCGGTTTGAGATGTAGAGTGCAAGCAGCAGTAGTGCAATGTCATTGATAGGGATTTGTTGTGTTGGGAGGGCAGAGGCTGGTGGGTGTGATTTACAGAGGGAAGTGGTTGTGTAAGCTTTGCATTTCTGGTTTATTGTTGTTTAGGCGCTGAAGACAGGCAATGAACGAGGATGTATGGCGCTGAAGACAGGCAATTGTGGGTGCTTTGAACAATGCACCCAGAAAAGGAAAGGTACATTGCTCACCATGCATGCAGTCCTCACAGCCATGAGCATTCACTGTGTCTCGGTGGCGGTACGACACACAGTCAGCAAGCACCTTGGAAGCAGGCAATCATTCACACAAGGTGTTGCGGGTGTGAGTCATAGGAAGTTTTGCTTTAAGGTCTGAATCATTGATTTGGTTAGGGGTACATGCCCATTAAAGATGCTGCAGCAGCAAGACGGATGAGGTGTTTTGTTATGATTTTATGGCAGCCGTTTGAGATGCACAGGGCAAGCAGCAGTAGTGCAATGTCATTGATAGGGATTTGTTGTGTTGGGAGGTCAGAGGCTGGTGGGTGTGATTTACAGAGGGAAGTGGTTGTGTAAGCTTTGCATTTCTGGTTTGTTGTTGTTTAGGCGCTGAAGACAGGCAATGAACGAGGATGTATGGCGCTGAAGACAGGCAATTGTGGGTGCTTTAAACAATGCACCCAGAAAAGGAAAGGTACATTGCTCACCATGCATGCAGTCCTCACAGCCATCAGCATTCACTGTGTCTCGGTGGCGGTACGACACACAGTCGGCAAGCACCTTGGAAGCAGGCAATCATTCACACAAGGTGTTGCGGGTCTGAGTCATAGGAAGTTTTGCTTTAAGGTCTGGATCATTGATTTGGTTAGGGGTACATGCCCATTAAAGATGCTGCAGCAGCAAGACGGATGAGGTGTTTTGTTATGATTTTATGGCAGCCGTTTGAGATGTAGAGTGCAAGCAGCAGTAGTGCAATGTCATTGATAGGGATTTGTTGTGTTGGGAGGTCAGAGGCTGGTGGGTGTGATTTACAGAGGGAAGTGGTTGTGTAAGCTTTGCATTTCTGGTTTGTTGTTGTTTAGGCGCTGAAGACAGGCAATGAACGAGGATGTATGGCGCTGAAGACAGGCAATTGTGGGTGCTTTAAACAATGCACCCAGAAAAGGAAAGGTACATTGCTCACCATGCATGCGGTCCTCACAGCCATGAGCATTCACTGTGTCTCGGTGGCGGTACGACACACAGTCAGCAAGCACCTTGGAAGCAGGCAATCATTCACACAAGGTGTTGCGGGTCTGAGTCATAGGAAGTTTTGCTTTAAGGTCTGGATCATTGATTTGGTTAGGGGTACATGCCCATTAATGATGCTGCAGCAGCAAGACGGATGAGGTGTTTTGTTATGATTTTATGGCAGCCGTTTGAGATGCAGATGCAAGCAGCAGTAGTGCAATGTCATTGATAGGGATTTGTTGTGTTGGGAGGTCAGAGGCTGGTGGGTGTGATTTACAGAGGGAAGTGGTTGTGTAAGCTTTGCATTTCTGGTTTGTTGTTGTTTAGGCGCTGAAGACAGGCAATGAACGAGGATGTATGGCGCTGAAGACAGGCAATTGTGGGTGCTTTAAACAATGCACCCAGAAAAGGAAAGGTACATTGCTCACCATGCATGCAGTCCTCACAGCCATCAACATTCACTGTGTCTCGGTGGCGGTACGACACACAGTCGGCAAGCACCTTGGAAGCAGGCAATCATTCACACAAGGTGTTGCGGATCTGAGTCATAGGAAGTTTTGCTTTAAGGTCTGGAGCATTGATTTGGTTAGGGGTACATGCCCATTAAAGACGCCGCAGCAGCAAGACGGATGAGGTGTTTTGTTATGATTTTATGGCAGCCGTTTGAGATGCAGAGTGCAAGCAGCAGTAGTGCAATGTCATTGATAGGGATTTGTTGTGTTGGGAGGTCAGAGGCTGGTGGGTGTGATTTACAGAGGGAAGTGGTTGTGTAAGCTTTGCATTTCTGGTTTGTTGTTGTTTAGGCGCTGAAGACAGGCAATGAACAAGGATGTATGGCGCTGAAGACAGGCAATTGTGGGTGCTTTAAACAATGCACCCAGAAAAGGAAAGGTACATTGCTCACCATGCATGCAGTGCTCACAGCCATCAGCATTCACTGTGTCTCGGTGGCGGTACGACACACAGTCGGCAAGCACCTTGGAAGCAGGCAATCATTCACACAAGGTGTTGCGGATCTGAGTCATAGGAAGTTTTGCTTTAAGGTCTGGATCATTGATTTGGTTAGGGGTACATGCCCATTAAAGATGCTGCAGCAGCAAGACGGATGAGGTGTTTTGTTATGATTTTATGGCAGCCGTTTGAGATGCAGAGTGCAAGTAGCAGTAGTGCAATGTCATTGATAGGGATTTGTTGTGTTGGGAGGTCAGAGGCTGATGGGTGTGATTTACAGAGGGAAGTGGTTGTGTAAGCTTTGCATTTCTGTTTTGTTGTTGTTTAGGCGCTGAAGACAGGCAATGAACAAGGATGTATGGCGCTGAAGACAGGCAATTGTGGGTGCTTTAAACAATGCACCCAGAAAAGGAAAGGTACATTGCTCACCATGCATGCAGTCCTCACAGCCATCAGCATTCACTGTGTCTCGGTGGCGGTACGACACACAGTCGGCAAGCACCTTGGAAGCAGGCAATCATTCACACAAGGTGTTGCGGATCTGAGTCATAGGAAGTTTTGCTTTAAGGTCTGGATCATTGATTTGGTTAGGGGTACATGCCCATTAAAGACGCTGCAGCAGCAGCAAGACGGATGAGGTGTTTTGTTATGATTTTATGGCAGCCGTTTGAGATGCAGAGTGCAAGTAGCAGTAGTGCAATGTCATTGATAGGGATTTGTTGTGTTGGGAGGTCAGAGGCTGGTGGGTGTGATTTACAGAGGGAAGTGGTTGTGTAAGCTTCGCATTTCTGGTTTATTGTTGTTTAGGCGCTGAAGACAGGCAATGGACGAGGGTGCATGGCGCTGAAGACAGGCAATTGTGGGTGCTTTAAACAATGCACCCAGAAAAGGAAGGGTACATTGCTCACCATGCATGCAGTCCTCACAGCCATCAACATTCACTGTGTCTCGGTGGCGGTACGACACACAGTCGGCAAGCACCTTGGAAGCAGGCAATCATTCACACAAGGTGTTGCGGATCTGAGTCATAGGAAGTTTTGCTTTAAGGTCTGGATCATTGATTTGGTTAGGGGTACATGCCCATTAAAGACCCCGCAGCAGCAGCAAGACGGATGAGGTGGTTTGTTATGATTTTATGGCAGCGGTTTGAGATGCAGAGTGCAAGCAGCAGTAGTGCAATGTCATTGATAGGGATTTGTTGTGTTGGGAGGTCAGAGGCTGCTTGGTGTAATTTACAGAGGGAAGTGGTTGTGTAAGCTTTGCATTTCTGGTTTGTTGTTTTTTAGGCGCTGAAGACAGGCAATGAACAAGGATGTATGGCGCTGAAGACAGGCAATTGTGGGTGCTTTAAACAATGCACCCAGAAAAGGAAAGGTACATTGCTCACCATGCATGCAGTGCTCACAGCCATCAACATTCACTGTGTCTCGGTGGCGGTACGACACACAGTCGGCAAGCACCTTGGAAGCAGGCAATGATTCACACAAGGTGTTGCGGATCTGAGTCATAGGAAGTTTTGCTTTAAGGTCTGGAGCATTGATTTGGTTAGGGGTACATGCCCATTAAAGACGCCGCAGCAGCAAGACGGATGAGGTGTTTTGTTATGATTTTATGGCAGCCGTTTGAGATGCAGAGTGCAAGCAGCAGTAGTGCAATGTCATTGATAGGGATTTGTTGTGTTGGGAGGTCAGAGGCTGGTGGGTGTGATTTACAGAGGGAAGTGGTTGTGTAAGCTTTGCATTTCTGGTTTGTTGTTGTTTAGGCGCTGAAGACAGGCAATGAACAAGGATGTATGGCGCTGAAGACAGGCAATTGTGGGTGCTTTAAACAATGCACCCAGAAAAGGAAAGGTACATTGCTCACCATGCATGCAGTGCTCACAGCCATCAGCATTCACTGTGTCTCGGTGGCGGTACGACACACAGTCGGCAAGCACCTTGGAAGCAGGCAATCATTCACACAAGGTGTTGCGGATCTGAGTCATAGGAAGTTTTGCTTTAAGGTCTGGATCATTGATTTGGTTAGGGGTACATGCCCATTAAAGATGCTGCAGCAGCAAGACGGATGAGGTGTTTTGTTATGATTTTATGGCAGCCGTTTGAGATGCAGAGTGCAAGTAGCAGTAGTGCAATGTCATTGATAGGGATTTGTTGTGTTGGGAGGTCAGAGGCTGGTGGGTGTGATTTACAGAGGGAAGTGGTTGTGTAAGCTTTGCATTTCTGTTTTGTTGTTGTTTAGGCGCTGAAGACAGGCAATGAACAAGGATGTATGGCGCTGAAGACAGGCAATTGTGGGTGCTTTAAACAATGCACCCAGAAAAGGAAAGGTACATTGCTCACCATGCATGCAGTCCTCACAGCCATCAGCATTCACTGTGTCTCGGTGGCGGTACGACACACAGTCGGCAAGCACCTTGGAAGCAGGCAATCATTCACACAAGGTGTTGCGGATCTGAGTCATAGGAAGTTTTGCTTTAAGGTCTGGATCATTGATTTGGTTAGGGGTACATGCCCATTAAAGACGCCGCAGCAGCAGCAAGACGGATGAGGTGTTTTGTTATGATTTTATGGCAGCCGTTTGAGATGCAGAGTGCAAGTAGCAGTAGTGCAATGTCATTGATAGGGATTTGTTGTGTTGGGAGGTCAGAGGCTGGTGGGTGTGATTTACAGAGGGAAGTGGTTGTGTAAGCTTTGCATTTCTGGTTTGTTGTTGTTTAGGCGCTGAAGACAGGCAGTGAACAAGGGTGTATGGCGCTGAAGACAGGCAATTGTGGGTGCTTTAAACAATGCACCCAGCAAAGGAAAGGTACATTGCTCACCATGCGTGCAGTCCTCACAGCCATCAACATTCACTGTGTCTCGGTGGCGGTACGACACACAGTCGGCAAGCACCTTGGAAGCAGGCAATCATTCACACAAGGTGTTGCGGGTGTGAGTCATAGGAAGTTTTGCTTTAAGGTCTGGATCATTGATTTGGTTAGGGGTACATGCCCATTAAGGATGCTGCAGCAGGAAGACGGATGAGGTGTTTTGTTATGATTTTATGGCAGCCGTTTGAGATGCAGAGTGCAAGCAGCAGTAGTGCAATGTCATTGATAGGGATTTGTTGTGTTGGGAGGTCAGAGGCTGGTGGGTGTGATTTACAGAGGGAAGTGGTTGTGTAAGCTTTGCATTTCTGGTTTGTTGTTGTTTAGGCGCTGAAGACAGGCAATGAACAAGGATGTATGGCGCTGAAGACAGGCAATGAACAAGGGTGTATGGCGCTGAAGACAGGCAATTGTGGGTGCTTTAAACAATGCACCCAGAAAAGGAAAGGTACATTGCTCACCATGCATGCGGTCCTCACAGCCATGAGCATTCACTGTGTCTCGGTGGCGGTACGACGCACAGTCGGCAAGCACCTTGGAAGCAGGCAATGATTCACACAAGGTGTTGCGGGTGTGAGTCATAGGAAGTTTTGCTTTAAGGTCTGGATCATTGATTTGGTTAGGGGTACATGCCCATTAAAGATGCTGCAGCAGCAAGACGGATGAGGTGTTTTGTTATGATTTTATGGCAGCGGTTTGAGATGCAGAGTGCAAGCAGCAGTAGTGCAATGTCATTGATAGGGATTTGTTGTGTTGGGAGGTCAGAGGCTGGTGGGTGTGATTTACAGAGGGAAGTGGTTGTGTAAGCTTTGCATTTCTGGTTTGTTGTTGTTTAGGCGCTGAAGACAGGCAATGAACAAGGATGTATGGCGCTGAAGACAGGCAATTGTGGGTGCTTTAAACAATGCACCCAGAAAAGGAAAGGTACATTGCTCACCATGCATGCAGTCCTCACAGCCATCAGCATTCACTGTGTCTCGGTGGCGGTACGACACACAATCTGCAAGCACCTTGGAAGCAGGCAATGATTCACACAAGGTGTTGCGGGTCCGAGTCATAGGAAGTTTTGCTTTAAGGTCTGGAGCATTGATTTGGTTAGGGGTACATGCCCATTAAAGACGCCGCAGCAGCAGCTAGACGGATGAGGTGTTTTGTTATGATTTTATGGCAGCCGTTTGAGATGCAGAGTGCAAGCAGCAGTAGTGCAATGTCATTGATAGGGATTTGTTGTGTTGGGAGGTCAGAGGCTGGTGGGTGTGATTTACAGAGGGAAGTGGTTGTGTAAGCTTTGCATTTCTGGTTTGTTGTTGTTTAGGCGCTGAAGACAGGCAATGAACGAGGATGTATGGCGCTGAAGACAGGCAATTGTGGGTGCTTTAAACAATGCACCCAGAAAAGGAAAGGTACATTGCTCACCATGCATGCAGTCCTCACAGCCATCAACATTCACTGTGTCTCGGTGGCGGTACGACACACAGTCGGCAAGCACCTTGGAAGCAGGCAATCATTCACACAAGGTGTTGCGGATCTGAGTCATAGGAAGTTTTGCTTTAAGGTGTGGATCATTGATTTGGTTAGGGGTACATGCCCATTAAAGACGCCGCAGCAGCAGCAAGACGGATGAGGTGTTTTGTTATGATTTTATGGCAGCGGTTTGAGATGCCGAGTGCAAGCAGCAGTAGTGCAATGTCATTGATAGGGATTTGTTGTGTTGGGAGGTCAGAGGCTGGTGGGTGTGATTTACAGAGGGAAGTGGTTGTGTGAGCTTCGCATTTCTGGTTTGTTGTTGTTTAGGCGCTGAAGACAGGCAATGAACAAGGATGTATGGCGCTGAAGACAGGCAATTGTGGGTGCTTTAAACAATGCACCCAGAAAAGGAAAGGTACATTGCTCACCATGCATGCAGTCCTCACAGCCATCAACATTCACTGTGTGTCGGTGGTGGTACGACACACAATCTGCAAGCACCTTGGAAGCAGGCAATCATTCACACAAGGTGTTGCGGGTCTGAGTCATAGGAAGTTTTGCTTTAAGGTCTGGATCATTGATTTGGTTAGGGGTACATGCCCATTAAAGACGCTGCAGCAGCAAGACGGATGAGGTGTTTTGTTATGATTTTATGGTAGCCGTTTGAGATGCAGAGTGCAAGCAGCAGTAGTGCAATGTCATTGATAGGGATTTGTTGTGTTGGGAGGTCAGAGGCTGGTGGGTGTGATTTACAAAGGGAAGTGGTTGTGTAAGCTTTGCATTTCTGGTTTGTTGTTGTTTAGGCGCTGAAGACAGGCAATGAACGAGGGTGTATGGCGCTGAAGACAGGCAATTGTGGGTGCTTTAAACAATGCACCCAGAAAAGGAAAGGTACATTGCTCACCATGCATGCAGTCCTCACAGCCATCAACATTCACTGTGTCTCGGTGGCGGTACGACACACAGTCGGCAAGCACCTTGGAAGCAGGCAATCATTCACACATGGTGTTGCGGATGTGAGTCATAGGAAGTTTTGCTTTAAGGTCTGGATCATTGATTTGGTTAGGGGTACATGCCCATTAAAGATGCTGCAGCAGCAAGACGGATGAGGTGTTTTGTTATGATTTTATGGCAGCGGTTTGAGATGCAGAGTGCAAGCAGCAGTAGTGCAATGTCATTGATAGGGATTTGTTGTGTTGGGAGGTCAGAGGCTGGTGGGTGTGATTTACAGAGGGAAGTGGTTGTGTAAGCTTTGCATTTCTGGTTTGCCGTTGTTTAGGCGCTGAAGACAGGCAATGAACGAGGGTGTATGGCGCTGAAGACAGGCAATTGTGGGTGCTTTAAACAATGCACCCAGAAAAGGAAAGGTACATTGCTCACCATGCATGCAGTCCTCACAGCCATCAACATTCACTGTGTCTCGGTGGCGGTACGACACACAGTCGGCAAGCACCTTGGAAGCAGGCAATCATTCACACAAGGTGTTGCGGGTGTGAGTCATAGGAAGTTTTGCTTTAAGGTCTGGATCATTGATTTGGTTAGGGGTACATGCCCATTAAAGACGCCGCAGCAGCAAGACGGATGAGGTGTTTTGTTATGATTTTATGGCAGCGGTTTGAGATGCAGAGTGCAAGCAGCAGTAGTGCAATGTCATTGATAGGGATTTGTTGTGTTGGGAGGTCAGAGGTTGGTGGGTGTGATTTACAAAGGGAAGTGGTTGTGTAAGCTTTGCATTTCTGGTTTGTTGTTGTTTAGGCGCTGAAGACAGGCAATGAACGAGGGTGTATGGCGCTGAAGACAGGCAATTGTGGGTGCTTTAAACAATGCACCCAGAAAAGGAAAGGTACATTGCTCACCATGCATGCAGTCCTCACAGCCATCAACATTCACTGTGTCTCGGTGGCGGTACGACACACAGTCGGCAAGCACCTTGGAAGCAGGCAATGATTCACACAAGGTGTTGCGGGTGTGAGTCATAGGAAGTTTTGCTTTAAGGTCTGGATCATTGATTTGGTTAGGGGTACATGCCCATTAAAGATGCTGCAGCAGCAAGACGGATGAGGTGTTTTGTTATGATTTTATGGCAGCGGTTTGAGATGCAGAGTGCAAGCAGCAGTAGTGCAATGTCATTGATAGGGATTTGTTGTGTTGGGAGGTCAGAGGCTGGTGGGTGTGATTTACAGAGGGAAGTGGTTGTGTAAGCTTTGCATTTCTGGTTTGCCGTTGTTTAGGCGCTGAAGACAGGCAATGAACGAGGGTGTATGGCGCTGAAGACAGGCAATTGTGGGTGCTTTAAACAATGCACCCAGAAAAGGAAAGGTACATTGCTCACCATGCATGCAGTCCTCACAGCCATCAACATTCACTGTGTCTCGGTGGCGGTACGACACACAGTCGGCAAGCACCTTGGAAGCAGGCAATCATTCACACAAGGTGTTGCGGGTGTGAGTCATAGGAAGTTTTGCTTTAAGGTCTGGATCATTGATTTGGTTAGGGGTACATGCCCATTAAAGACGCCGCAGCAGCAAGACGGATGAGGTGTTTTGTTATGATTTTATGGCAGCGGTTTGAGATGCAGAGTGCAAGCAGCAGTAGTGCAATGTCATTGATAGGGATTTGTTGTGTTGGGAGGTCAGAGGTTGGTGGGTGTGATTTACAAAGGGAAGTGGTTGTGTAAGCTTTGCATTTCTGGTTTGTTGTTGTTTAGGCGCTGAAGACAGGCAATGAACGAGGGTGTATGGCGCTGAAGACAGGCAATTGTGGGTGCTTTAAACAATGCACCCAGAAAAGGAAAGGTACATTGCTCACCATGCATGCAGTCCTCACAGCCATCAACATTCACTGTGTCTCGGTGGCGGTACGACACACAGTCGGCAAGCACCTTGGAAGCAGGCAATGATTCACACAAGGTGTTGCGGATGTGAGTCATAGGAAGTTTTGCTTTAAGGTCTGGATCATTGATTTGGTTAGGGGTACATGCCCATTAAAGATGCTGCAGCAGCAAGACGGATGAGGTGTTTTGTTATGAATTTATGGCAGCCGTTTGAGATGCAGAGTGCAAGCAGCAGTAGTGCAGTGTCATTGATAGGGATTTGTTGTGTTGGGAGGTCAGAGGCTGGTGGGTGTGATTTACAAAGGGAAGTGGTTGTGTAAGCTTTGCATTTCTGGTTTATTGTTGTTTAGGCGCTGAAGACAGGCAATGAACGAGGGTGTATGGCGCTGAAGACAGGCAATTGTGGGTGCTTTAAACAATGCACCCAGAAAAGGAAAGGTACATTGCTCACCATGCATGCAGTCCTCACAGCCATCAACATTCACTGTGTCTCGGTGGCGGTACGACACACAGTCGGCAAGCACCTTGGAAGCAGGCAATCATTCACACAAGGTGTTGCGGATGTGAGTCATAGGAAGTTTTGCTTTAAGGTCTGGATCATTGATTTGGTTAGGGGTACATGCCCATTAAAGATGCTGCAGCAGCAAGACGGATGAGGTGTTTTGTTATGAATTTATGGCAGCCGTTTGAGATGCAGAGTGCAAGCAGCAGTAGTGCAATGTCATTGATAGGGATTTGTTGTGTTGGGAGGTCAGAGGCTGGTGGGTGTGATTTACAAAGGGAAGTGGTTGTGTAAGCTTTGCATTTCTGGTTTATTGTTGTTTAGGCGCTGAAGACAGGCAATGAACAAGGATGTATGGCGCTGAAGACAGGCAATTGTGGGTGCTTTAAACAATGCACCCAGAAAAGGAAAGGTACATTGCTCACCATGCATGCAGTCCTCACAGCCATCAGCATTCACTGTGTCTCGGTGGCGGTACGACACACAATCTGCAAGCACCTTGGAAGCAGGCAATGATTCACACAAGGTGTTGCGGGTCTGAGTCATAGGAAGTTTTGCTTTAAGGTCTGGAGCATTGATTTGGTTAGGGGTACATGCCCATTAAAGACGCCGCAGCAGCAGCAAGACGGATGAGGTGTTTTGTTATGATTTTATGGCAGCCGTTTGAGATGCAGAGTGCAAGCAGCAGTAGTGCAATGTCATTGATAGGGATTTGTTGTGTTGGGAGGTCAGAGGCTGGTGGGTGTGATTTACAGAGGGAAGTGGTTGTGTAAGCTTTGCATTTCTGGTTTGTTGTTGTTTAGGCGCTGAAGACAGGCAATGAACGAGGATGTATGGCGCTGAAGACAGGCAATTGTGGGTGCTTTAAACAATGCACCCAGAAAAGGAAAGGTACATTGCTCACCATGCATGCAGTCCTCACAGCCATCAACATTCACTGTGTCTCGGTGGCGGTACGACACACAGTCGGCAAGCACCTTGGAAGCAGGCAATCATTCACACAAGGTGTTGCGGACCTGAGTCATAGGAAGTTTTGCTTTAAGGTGTGGATCATTGATTTGGTTAGGGGTACATGCCCATTAAAGACGCCGCAGCAGCAGCAAGACGGATGAGGTGTTTTGTTATGAATTTATGGCAGCGGTTTGAGATGCAGAGTGCAAGCAGCAGTAGTGCAATGTCATTGATAGGGATTTGTTGTGTTGGGAGGTCAGAGGCTGGTGGGTGTGATTTACAGAGGGAAGTGGTTGTGTGAGCTTCGCATTTCTGGTTTGTTGTTGTTTAGGCGCTGAAGACAGGCAATGAACAAGTATGTATGGCGCTGAAGACAGGCAATTGTGGGTGCTTTAAACAATGCACCCAGAAAAGGAAAGGTACATTGCTCACCATGCATGCAGTCCTCACAGCCATCAACATTCACTGTGTGTCGGTGGTGGTACGACACACAATCTGCAAGCACCTTGGAAGCAGGCAATCATTCACACAAGGTGTTGCGGGGCTGAGTCATAGGAAGTATTGCTTTAAGGTCTGGATCATTGATTTGGTTAGGGGTACATGCCCATTAAAGACGCTGCAGCAGCAAGACGGATGAGGTGTTTTGTTATGATTTTATGGTAGCCGTTTGAGATGCAGAGTGCAAGCAGCAGTAGTGCAATGTCATTGATAGGGATTTGTTGTGTTGGGAGGTCAGAGGCTGGTGGGTGTGATTTACAAAGGGAAGTGGTTGTGTAAGCTTTGCATTTCTGGTTTATTGTTGTTTAGGCGCTGAAGACAGGCAATGAACGAGGGTGTATGGCGCTGAAGACAGGCAATTGTGGGTGCTTTAAACAATGCACCCACAAAAGGAAAGGTACATTGCTCACCATGCATGCAGTCCTCACAGCCATCAACATTCACTGTGTCTCGGTGGCGGTACGACACACAGTCGGCAAGCACCTTGGAAGCAGGCAATCATTCACACATGGTGTTGCGGATGTGAGTCATAGGAAGTTTTGCTTTAAGGTCTGGATCATTGATTTGGTTAGGGGTACATGCCCATTAAAGACGCTGCAGCAGCAAGACGGATGAGGTGTTTTGTTATGATTTTATGGTAGCCGTTTGAGATGCAGAGTGCAAGCAGCAGTAGTGCAATGTCATTGATAGGGATTTGTTGTGTTGGGAGGTCAGAGGCTGGTGGGTGTGATTTACAAAGGGAAGTGGTTGTGTAAGCTTTGCATTTCTGGTTTATTGTTGTTTAGGCGCTGAAGACAGGCAATGAACGAGGGTGTATGGCGCTGAAGACAGGCAATTGTGGGTGCTTTAAACAATGCACCCACAAAAGGAAAGGTACATTGCTCACCATGCATGCAGTCCTCACAGCCATCAACATTCACTGTGTCTCGGTGGCGGTACGACGCACAGTCGGCAAGCACCTTGGAAGCAGGCAATCATTCACACATGGTGTTGCGGATGTGAGTCATAGGAAGTTTTGCTTTAAGGTCTGGATCATTGATTTGGTTAGGGGTACATGCCCATTAAAGATGCTGCAGCAGCAAGACGGATGAGGTGTTTTGTTATGATTTTATGGCAGCGGTTTGAGATGCAGAGTGCAAGCAGCAGTAGTGCAATGTCATTGATAGGGATTTGTTGTGTTGGGAGGTCAGAGGCTGGTGGGTGTGATTTACAGAGGGAAGTGGTTGTGTAAGCTTTGCATTTCTGGTTTGTTGTTGTTTAGGCGCTGAAGACAGGCAATGAACGAGGGTGTATGGCGCTGAAGACAGGCAATTGTGGGTGCTTTAAACAATGCACCCAGAAAAGGAAAGGTACATTGCTCACCATGCATGCAGTCCTCACAGCCATCAACATTCACTGTGTCTCGGTGGCGGTACGACACACAGTCGGCAAGCACCTTGGAAGCAGGCAATGATTCACACAAGGTGTTGCGGATGTGAGTCATAGGATGTTTTGCTTTAAGGTCTGGATCATTGATTTGGTTAGGGGTACATGCCCATTAAAGATGCTGCAGCAGCAAGACGGATGAGGTGTTTTGTTATGAATTTATGGCAGCCGTTTGAGATGCAGAGTGCAAGCAGCAGTAGTGCAGTGTCATTGATAGGGATTTGTTGTGTTGGGAGGTCAGAGGCTGGTGGGTGTGATTTACAAAGGGAAGTGGTTGTGTAAGCTTTGCATTTCTGGTTTATTGTTGTTTAGGCGCTGAAGACAGGCAATGAACGAGGGTGTATGGCGCTGAAGACAGGCAATTGTGGGTGCTTTAAACAATGCACCCAGAAAAGGAAAGGTACATTGCTCACCATGCATGCAGTCCTCACAGCCATCAACATTCACTGTGTCTCGGTGGCGGTACGACACACAGTCGGCAAGCACCTTGGAAGCAGGCAATCATTCACACAAGGTGTTGCGGATGTGAGTCATAGGAAGTTTTGCTTTAAGGTCTGGATCATTGATTTGGTTAGGGGTACATGCCCATTAAAGATGCTGCAGCAGCAAGACGGATGAGGTGTTTTGTTATGAATTTATGGCAGCCGTTTGAGATGCAGAGTGCAAGCAGCAGTAGTGCAGTGTCATTGATAGGGATTTGTTGTGTTGGGAGGTCAGAGGCTGGTGGGTGTGATTTACAGAGGGAAGTGGTTGTGTAAGCTTTGCATTTCTGGTTTGTTGTTGTTTAGGCGCTGAAGACAGGCAATGAACGAGGGTGTATGGCGCTGAAGACAGGCAATTGTGGGTGCTTTAAACAATGCACCCAGAAAAGGAAAGGTACATTGCTCACCATGCATGCAGTCCTCACAGCCATCAACATTCACTGTGTCTCGGTGGCGGTACGACACACAGTCGGCAAGCACCTTGGGAGCAGGCAATCATTCACACAAGGTGTTGCGGGTCTGAGTCATAGGAAGTTTTGCTTTAAGGTCTGGATCATTGATTTGGTTAGGGGTGCATGCCCATTGAAGATGCTGCAGCAGCAAGACGGATGAGGTGTTTTGTTATGATTTTATGGCAGCCGTTTGAGATGCAGAGTGCAAGCAGCAGTAGTGCAGTGTCATTGATAGGGATTTGTTGTGTTGGGAGGTCAGAGGTTGGTGGGTGTGATTTACAAAGGGAAGTGGTTGTGTAAGCTTTGCATTTCTGGTTTATTGTTGTTTAGGCGCTGAAGACAGGCAATGAACGAGGGTGTATGGCGCTGAAGACAGGCAATTGTGGGTGCTTGAAACAATGCACCCAGAAAAGGAAAGGTACATTGCTCACCATGCATGCAGTCCTCACAGCCATCAACATTCACTGTGTCTCGGTGGCGGTACGACACACAATCTGCAAGCACCTTGGAAGCAGGCAATCATTCACACAAGGTGTTGCGGATCTTTGTCATAGGAAGTTTTGCTTTAAGGTCTGGATCATTGATTTGGTTAGGGGTACATGCCCATTAATGATGCTGCAGCAGCAAGACGGATGAGGTGTTTTGTTATGATTTTATGGCAGCGGTTTGAGATGCAGAGTGCAAGCAGCAGTAGTGCAGTGTCATTGATAGGGATTTGTTGTGTTGGGAGGTCAGAGGTTGGTGGGTGTAATTTACGAAAGGAAGTGGTTGTGTAAGCTTTGCATTTCTGGTTTGTTGTTGTTTAGGCGCTGAAGACAGGCAATGAACAAGGGTGCATGGCGCTGAAGACAGGCAATTGTGGGTGCTTGAAACAATGCACCCAGAAAAGGAAAGGTACATTGCTCACCATGCATGCAGTCCTCACAGCCATCAACATTCACTGTGTCTCGGTGGCGGTACGACACACAATCTGCAAGCACCTTGGAAGCAGGCAATCATTCACACAAGGTGTTGCGGGTCTGAGTCATAGGAAGTTTTGCTTTAAGGTCTGGATCATTGATTTGGTTAGGGGTACATGCCCATTAAAGATGCTGCAGCAGCAAGACGGATGAGGTGTTTTGTTATGAATTTATGGCAGCGGTTTGAGATGCAGAGTGCAAGCAGCAGTAGTGCAGTGTCATTGATAGGGATTTGTTGTGTTGGGAGGTCAGAGGTTGGTGGGTGTGATTTACGAAAGGAAGTGGTTGTGTAAGCTTTGCATTTCTGGTTTGTTGTTGTTTAGGCGCTGAAGACAGGCAATGAACAAGGGTGCATGGCGCTGAAGACAGGCAATTGTGGGTGCTTTAAACAATGCACCCAGAAAAGGAAAGGTACATTGCTCACCATGCATGCAGTCCTCACAGCCATCAACATTCACTGTGTCTCGGTGGCGGTACGACACACAATCTGCAAGCACCTTGGAAGCAGGCAATCATTCACACAAGGTGTTGCGGGTCTGAGTCATAGGAAGTTTTGCTTTAAGGTCTGGATCATTGATTTGGTTAGGGGTACATGCCCATTAAAGATGCTGCAGCAGCAAGACGGATGAGGTGTTTTGTTATGAATTTATGGCAGCGGTTTGAGATGCAGAGTGCAAGCAGCAGTAGTGCAGTGTCATTGATAGGGATTTGTTGTGTTGGGAGGTCAGAGGTTGGTGGGTGTGATTTACGAAAGGAAGTGGTTGTGTAAGCTTTGCATTTCTGGTTTGTTGTTGTTTAGGCGCTGAAGACAGGCAATGAACAAGGGTGCATGGCGCTGAAGACAGGCAATTGTGGGTGCTTTAAACAATGCACCCAGAAAAGGAAAGGTACATTGCTCACCATGCATGCAGTCCTCACAGCCATCAACATTCACTGTGTCTCGGTGGCGGTACGACACACAATCTGCAAGCACCTTGGAAGCAGGCAATCATTCACACAAGGTGTTGCGGGTCTGAGTCATAGGAAGTTTTGCTTTAAGGTCTGGATCATTGATTTGGTTAGGGGTACATGCCCATTAAAGATGCTGCAGCAGCAAGACGGATGAGGTGTTTTGTTATGAATTTATGGCAGCGGTTTGAGATGCAGAGTGCAAGCAGCAGTAGTGCAGTGTCATTGATAGGGATTTGTTGTGTTGGGAGGTCAGAGGCTGGTGGGTGTGATTTACAGAGGGAAGTGGTTGTGTAAGCTTTGCATTTCTGGTTTGTTGTTGTTTAGGCGCTGAAGACAGGCAATGAACAAGGGTGTATGGCGCTGAAGACAGGCAATTGTGGGTGCTTTAAACAATGCACCCAGAAAAGGAAAGGTACATTGCTCACCATGCATGCAGTCCTCACAGCCATCAACATTCACTGTGTCTCGGTGGCGGTACGACACACAATCTGCAAGCACCTTGGAAGCAGGCAATCATTCACACAAGGTGTTGCGGATCTGAGTCATAGGAAGTTTTGCTTTAAGGTCTGGATCATTGATTTGGTTAGGGGTACATGCCCATTAATGATGCTGCAGCAGCAAGACGGATGAGGTGTTTTGTTATGATTTTATGGCAGCGGTTTGAGATGCAGAGTGCAAGCAGCAGTAGTGCAATGTCATTGATAGGGATTTGTTGTGTTGGGAGGTCAGAGGCTGGTGGGTGTGATTTACAAAGGGAAGTGGTTGTGTAAGCTTTGCATTTCTGGTTTATTGTTGTTTAGGCGCTGAAGACAGGCAATGAACGAGGGTGTATGGCGCTGAAGACAGGCAATTGTGGGTGCTTTAAACAATGCACCCAGAAAAGGAAAGGTACATTGCTCACCATGCATGTAGTCCTCACAGCCATCAACATTCACTGTGTCTCGGTGGCGGTACGACACACAGTCGGCAAGCACCTTGGAAGCAGGCAATGATTCACACAAGGTGTTGCGGATGTGAGTCATAGGATGTTTTGCTTTAAGGTCTGGATCATTGATTTGGTTAGGGGTACATGCCCATTAAAGATGCTGCAGCAGCAAGACGGACGAGGTGTTTTGTTATGAATTTATGGCAGCCGTTTGAGATGCAGAGTGCAAGCAGCAGTAGTGCAGTGTCATTGATAGGGATTTGTTGTGTTGGGAGGTCAGAGGCTGGTGGGTGTGATTTACAAAGGGAAGTGGTTGTGTAAGCTTTGCATTTCTGGTTTATTGTTGTTTAGGCGCTGAAGACAGGCAATGAACGAGGGTGTATGGCGCTGAAGACAGGCAATTGTGGGTGCTTTAAACAATGCACCCAGAAAAGGAAAGGTACATTGCTCACCATGCATGCAGTCCTCACAGCCATCAACATTCACTGTGTCTCGGTGGCGGTACGACACACAGTCGGCAAGCACCTTGGAAGCAGGCAATGATTCACACAAGGTGTTGCGGATGTGAGTCATAGGAAGTTTTGCTTTAAGGTCTGGATCATTGATTTGGTTAGGGGTACATGCCCATTAAAGATGCTGCAGCAGCAAGACGGATGGGGTGTTTTGTTATGAATTTATGGCAGCCGTTTGAGATGCAGAGTGCAAGCAGCAGTAGTGCAGTGTCATTGATAGGGATTTGTTGTGTTGGGAGGTCAGAGGCTGGTGGGTGTGATTTACAAAGGGAAGTGGTTGTGTAAGCTTTGCATTTCTGGTTTATTGTTGTTTAGGCGCTGAAGACAGGCAATGAACGAGGGTGTATGGCGCTGAAGACAGGCAATTGTGGGTGCTTTAAACAATGCACCCAGAAAAGGAAAGGTACATTGCTCACCATGCATGTAGTCCTCACAGCCATCAACATTCACTGTGTCTCGGTGGCGGTACGACACACAGTCGGCAAGCACCTTGGAAGCAGGCAATGATTCACACAAGGTGTTGCGGATGTGAGTCATAGGATGTTTTGCTTTAAGGTCTGGATCATTGATTTGGTTAGGGGTACATGCCCATTAAAGATGCTGCAGCAGCAAGACGGATGGGGTGTTTTGTTATGAATTTATGGCAGCCGTTTGAGATGCAGAGTGCAAGCAGCAGTAGTGCAGTGTCATTGATAGGGATTTGTTGTGTTGGGAGGTCAGAGGCTGGTGGGTGTGATTTACAGAGGGAAGTGGTTGTGTAAGCTTTGCATTTCTGGTTTGTTGTTGTTTAGGCGCTGAAGACAGGCAATGAACGAGGGTGTATGGCGCTGAAGACAGGCAATTGTGGGTGCTTTAAACAATGCACCCAGAAAAGGAAAGGTACATTGCTCACCATGCATGCAGTCCTCACAGCCATCAACATTCACTGTGTCTCGGTGGCGGTACGACACACAGTCGGCAAGCACCTTGGGAGCAGGCAATCATTCACACAAGGTGTTGCGGGTCTGAGTCATAGGAAGTTTTGCTTTAAGGTCTGGATCATTGATTTGGTTAGGGGTGCATGCCCATTGAAGATGCTGCAGCAGCAAGACGGATGAGGTGTTTTGTTATGATTTTATGGCAGCCGTTTGAGATGCAGAGTGCAAGCAGCAGTAGTGCAGTGTCATTGATAGGGATTTGTTGTGTTGGGAGGTCAGAGGCTGGTGGGTGTGATTTACAAAGGGAAGTGGTTGTGTAAGCTTTGCATTTCTGGTTTATTGTTGTTTAGGCGCTGAAGACAGGCAATGAACGAGGGTGTATGGCGCTGAAGACAGGCAATTGTGGGTGCTTGAAACAATGCACCCAGAAAAGGAAAGGTACATTGCTCACCATGCATGCAGTCCTCACAGCCATCAACATTCACTGTGTCTCGGTGGCGGTACGACACACAATCTGCAAGCACCTTGGAAGCAGGCAATCATTCACACAAGGTGTTGCGGGTCTGAGTCATAGGAAGTTTTGCTTTAAGGTCTGGATCATTGATTTGGTTAGGGGTACATGCCCATTAAAGATGCTGCAGCAGCAAGACGGATGAGGTGTTTTGTTATGAATTTATGGCAGCGGTTTGAGATGCAGAGTGCAAGCAGCAGTAGTGCAGTGTCATTGATAGGGATTTGTTGTGTTGGGAGGTCAGAGGTTGGTGGGTGTGATTTACGAAAGGAAGTGGTTGTGTAAGCTTTGCATTTCTGGTTTGTTGTTGTTTAGGCGCTGAAGACAGGCAATGAACAAGGGTGCATGGCGCTGAAGACAGGCAATTGTGGGTGCTTTAAACAATGCACCCAGAAAAGGAAAGGTACATTGCTCACCATGCATGCAGTCCTCACAGCCATCAACATTCACTGTGTCTCGGTGGCGGTACGACACACAATCTGCAAGCACCTTGGAAGCAGGCAATCATTCACACAAGGTGTTGCGGGTCTGAGTCATAGGAAGTTTTGCTTTAAGGTCTGGATCATTGATTTGGTTAGGGGTACATGCCCATTAAAGATGCTGCAGCAGCAAGACGGATGAGGTGTTTTGTTATGAATTTATGGCAGCGGTTTGAGATGCAGAGTGCAAGCAGCAGTAGTGCAGTGTCATTGATAGGGATTTGTTGTGTTGGGAGGTCAGAGGCTGGTGGGTGTGATTTACAAAGGGAAGTGGTTGTGTAAGCTTTGCATTTCTGGTTTATTGTTGTTTAGGCGCTGAAGACAGGCAATGAACGAGGGTGTATGGCGCTGAAGACAGGCAATTGTGGGTGCTTGAAACAATGCACCCAGAAAAGGAAAGGTACATTGCTCACCATGCATGCAGTCCTCACAGCCATCAACATTCACTGTGTCTCGGTGGCGGTACGACACACAGTCGGCAAGCACCTTGGAAGCAGGCAATCATTCACACAAGGTGTTGCGGGGCTGAGTCATAGGAAGTTTTGCTTTAAGGTCTGGATCATTGATTTGGTTAGGGGTACATGCCCATTAATGATGCTGCAGCAGCAAGACGGATGAGGTGTTTTGTTATGATTTTATGGCAGCGGTTTGAGATGCAGAGTGCAAGCAACAGTAGTGCAATGTCATTGATAGGGATTTGTTGTGTTGGGAGGTCAGAGGCTGGTGGGTGTGATTTACAGAGGGAAGTGGTTGTGTAAGCTTTGCATTTCTGGTTTGTTGTTGTTTAGGCGCTGAAGACAGGCAATGAACGAGGGTGTATGGCGCTGAAGACAGGCAATTGTGGGTGCTTTAAACAATGCACCCAGAAAAGGAAAGGTACATTGCTCACCATGCATGTAGTCCTCACAGCCATCAACATTCACTGTGTCTCGGTGGCGGTACGACACACAGTCGGCAAGCACCTTGGAAGCAGGCAATCATTCACACAAGGTGTTGCGGGGCTGAGTCATAGGAAGTTTTGCTTTAAGGTCTGGATCATTGATTTGGTTAGGGGTACATGCCCATTAATGATGCTGCAGCAGCAAGACGGACGAGGTGTTTTGTTATGATTTTATGGCAGCGGTTTGAGATGCAGAGTGCGAGCAACAGTAGTGCAATGTCATTGATAGGGATTTGTTGTGTTGGGAGGTCAGAGGCTGGTGGGTGTGATTTACAAAGGGAAGTGGTTGTGTAAGCTTTGCATTTCTGGTTTGTTGTTGTTTAGGCGCTGAAGACAGGCAATGAACAAGGGTGCATGGCGCTGAAGACAGGCAATTGTGGGTGCTTTAAACAATGCACCCAGAAAAGGAAAGGTACATTGCTCACCATGCATGCAGTCCTCACAGCCATCAACATTCACTGTGTCTCGGTGGCGGTACGACACACAATCTGCAAGCACCTTGGAAGCAGGCAATCATTCACACAAGGTGTTGCGGGTCTGAGTCATAGGAAGTTTTGCTTTAAGGTCTGGATCATTGATTTGGTTAGGGGTACATGCCCATTAATGATGCTGCAGCAGCAAGACGGATGAGGTGTTTTGTTATGAATTTATGGCAGCGGTTTGAGATGCAGAGTGCAAGCAGCAGTAGTGCAGTGTCATTGATAGGGATTTGTTGTGTTGGGAGGTCAGAGGTTGGTGGGTGTGATTTACAAAGGGAAGTGGTTGTGTAAGCTTTGCATTTCTGGTTTATTGTTGTTTAGGCGCTGAAGACAGGCAATGAACGAGGGTGTATGGCGCTGAAGACAGGCAATTGTGGGTGCTTGAAACAATGCACCCACAAAAGGAAAGGTACATTGCTCACCATGCATGCAGTCCTCACAGCCATCAACATTCACTGTGTCTCGGTGGCGGTACGACACACAGTCAGCAAGCACCTTGGAAGCAGGCAATGATTCACACAAGGTGTTGCGGGGCTGAGTCATAGGAAGTTTTGCTTTAAGGTCTGGATCATTGATTTGGTTAGGGGTACATGCCCATTAATGATGCTGCAGCAGCAAGACGGATGAGGTGTTTTGTTATGATTTTATGGCAGCGGTTTGAGATGCAGAGTGCAAGCAACAGTAGTGCAATGTCATTGATAGGGATTTGTTGTGTTGGGAGGTCAGAGGCTGGTGGGTGTGATTTACAGAGGGAAGTGGTTGTGTAAGCTTTGCATTTCTGGTTTGTTGTTGTTTAGGCGCTGAAGACAGGCAATGAACGAGGGTGTATGGCGCTGAAGACAGGCAATTGTGGGTGCTTTAAACAATGCACCCACAAAAGGAAAGGTACATTGCTCACCATGCATGTAGTCCTCACAGCCATCAACATTCACTGTGTCTCGGTGGCGGTACGACACACAGTCGGCAAGCACCTTGGAAGCAGGCAATCATTCACACAAGGTGTTGCGGGGCTGAGTCATAGGAAGTTTTGCTTTAAGGTCTGGATCATTGATTTGGTTAGGGGTACATGCCCATTAATGATGCTGCAGCAGCAAGACGGACGAGGTGTTTTGTTATGATTTTATGGCAGCGGTTTGAGATGCAGAGTGCAAGCAACAGTAGTGCAATGTCATTGATAGGGATTTGTTGTGTTGGGAGGTCAGAGGCTGGTGGGTGTGATTTACAAAGGGAAGTGGTTGTGTAAGCTTTGCATTTCTGGTTTGTTGTTGTTTAGGCGCTGAAGACAGGCAATGAACAAGGGTGCATGGCGCTGAAGACAGGCAATTGTGGGTGCTTTAAACAATGCACCCAGAAAAGGAAAGGTACATTGCTCACCATGCATGCAGTCCTCACAGCCATCAACATTCACTGTGTCTCGGTGGCGGTACGACACACAATCTGCAAGCACCTTGGAAGCAGGCAATCATTCACACAAGGTGTTGCGGGTCTGAGTCATAGGAAGTTTTGCTTTAAGGTCTGGATCATTGATTTGGTTAGGGGTACATGCCCATTAAAGATGCTGCAGCAGCAAGACGGATGAGGTGTTTTGTTATGAATTTATGGCAGCGGTTTGAGATGCAGAGTGCAAGCAGCAGTAGTGCAGTGTCATTGATAGGGATTTGTTGTGTTGGGAGGTCAGAGGTTGGTGGGTGTGATTTACAAAGGGAAGTGGTTGTGTAAGCTTTGCATTTCTGGTTTATTGTTGTTTAGGCGCTGAAGACAGGCAATGAACGAGGGTGTATGGCGCTGAAGACAGGCAATTGTGGGTGCTTGAAACAATGCACCCAGAAAAGGAAAGGTACATTGCTCACCATGCATGCAGTCCTCACAGCCATCAACATTCACTGTGTCTCGGTGGCGGTACGACACACAGTCGGCAAGCACCTTGGAAGCAGGCAATCATTCACACAAGGTGTTGCGGGGCTGAGTCATAGGAAGTTTTGCTTTAAGGTCTGGATCATTGATTTGGTTAGGGGTACATGCCCATTGATGATGCTGCAGCAGCAAGACGGATGAGGTGTTTTGTTATGAATTTATGGCAGCGGTTTGAGATGCAGAGTGCAAGCAGCAGTAGTGCAATGTCATTGATAGGGATTTGTTGTGTTGGGAGGTCAGAGGTTGGTGGGTGTGATTTACAAAGGGAAGTGGTTGTGTAAGCTTTGCATTTCTGGTTTATTGTTGTTTAGGCGCTGAAGACAGGCAATGAACGAGGGTGTATGGCGCTGAAGACAGGCAATTGTGGGTGCTTGAAACAATGCACCCACAAAAGGAAAGGTACATTGCTCACCATGCATGCAGTCCTCACAGCCATCAACATTCACTGTGTCTCGGTGGCGGTACGACACACAGTCGGCAAGCACCTTGGAAGCAGGCAATCATTCACACAAGGTGTTGCGGATCTGAGTGATAGGAAGTTTTGCTTTAAGGTCTGGATCATTGATTTGGTTAGGGGTACATGCCCATTAATGATGCTGCAGCAGCAAGACGGATGAGGTGTTTTGTTATGATTTTATGGCAGCGGTTTGAGATGCAGAGTGCAAGCAACAGTAGTGCAATGTCATTGATAGGGATTTGTTGTGTTGGGAGGTCAGAGGCTGGTGGGTGTGATTTACAGAGGGAAGTGGTTGTGTAAGCTTTGCATTTCTGGTTTGTTGTTGTTTAGGCGCTGAAGACAGGCAATGAACGAGGGTGTATGGCGCTGAAGACACTCTTTGTTTTGGGTCCCATATGTGCTGAGGTGGCAGGGCATGTGGCGATGAGGTCACTGCCATGTCACATGGGATCTTCCTACTTAGCTAGGCTGACCAGGAATTGAACCCAGGACCTCTCAAAAAGAGGTGCCCAGCCCCCTAGGGTGCATACCACTAGGACAGCTAAGTATTCATGGAAAAACATAGATAAATTCATAGGCTCTGCCTTGGATATGTCAGTTCTCAGTCAACTCAGGAAAAGATGATTTGCCTCACATTGAAAGGGGATTAAGGGGTCCACTCCATATCCTGATTGGGTGTTTGGTTCCATAGGTCAAAATGTGTTATCACCAGTTTTGGTGGGACCAATACTGAGATAGAAATGCCTGGATGCTCAGTGCATCTCTAATACAACTAGAGTATGCCTCAAAGCATTGGAAAAGCACTTTTTCTTACTCCCCCCTTGTGCTGTGGTGGCCACCACTGTCGCATTTTAGGAAAAAGGGATTTTTTCTTGGCCTTTCCTTGGTTTCCACATCTACTTTAAAATACCTATAGCTTCCCTCACACAGAAAAATGGGCGCTCACCATGGCTGGCGCTCTTTTGCTGCTCTGTTTGTAACATTTCCTACAGAAGACTCAGCGCTCATGGCGCTGCCGGGGCTCCTGTGGCTTGGTTGGGTTAGTTTGGGACTATGCCAAAACATGTGCATGTGCATCCCTCCCTCCAAGACGCAGCGCGACACAAACCCAACGCAAGACACAATATACACACTCGCATGGGTTCTCGTAAACCTGCTGGCGACCTGTGACCTGTCTTAGGGCGAAGGGAGTCGTAAAAAAATTAATTTCCCCCTTGGTGGGGTCTTGGGTTCTGCTCAGTCTCTCCAGGCTGCTGTGTCTCGGCCTGAACACGGCCTACTCAGCGAGGCTGCGCGTGGGTATCTGCAGAGGCAGGAATGGGAGAATTATGGACGAATCCACGCAAAAGCGAAGCGACGACACCAAAATCCGTCAAATGACGGCCTAGAATTTTTCTAAGACAACACACCTGAGCAGAATCCAATTGTGCATCAGAAGCACATTTTTATAAGAATTATAGTCATCTCTAGATTTTTTTAAATCAAGAAATTCCTACGCATAAAAAGGCGGCGCGCAGGAGCGGCTCCTAGCGAAGCGCCGGAAAATGCAGAAATAATGGCATTATAAACGTATGTCTCACGTAGTCTTGAAAATGACGAGACACACATTAATAAATAAACATACATATTCCACCCACACTAATAGAAGTATCAAAAATCGAAGAATTCGAAAATCAACGAAAAGACTTCAATGAATCAGGTATAAACTACAGGTATGCTCGTCTCGTATGCCGCATACACATTGCTCGTCTCGTGTCTCCGTGAACGAGTCTTGTAGCGGCGCTAACAACGATAGGATGCGATAGAGGGATTGATTAGAAAGAATGCAGATGATTAGAGGTCAGATCAGGGTGATTAGACATACACACAAGTGCATAGTGACGTTCTTCGCTTCCGCCCCTCACGTGCCCACTTGTTCTCTCTCTCCAGCGGTAGGTAAGGTGAGTAAGCCCAGGTGGGGCCACCCCCTGGTGGAGTTCGAGATTGCGGTGAAGATGGGCAGGTTTGCCCAAGAGAGTCGTGCATGCTCGCGCATTCACACACGCATTAAAGGGTAGGCCACGCGAAGTGCGCACGGTAAACCTTGTTTAGGCTACCCAGGGGCTCCTCGGTACGTTCTTTAAGAGAACCTGAGGAGTCCCTTAAAGCTTGCTTGCTTGACAGGGGTAGCTGATTCATCAGCGTGTTTGCGGACAGTGTATTATAGGTCACACTGAGAACCGTATAATACGGGGAGTGTGGCTTGGTTCCTCCGCCGCAAACGCCCCTTCATTTGCCTTTGTTTTACAGGTGGGCAGGTAGGGTGATTGGTGCAGCAGCATACCATTTTTTTCATGCCCTGCTAAACAAGGGCGCAGATCACACAATCAAGTAACTCCCCTCTGCCTGTGGCAGAGCAGGGAGTCCGACTCCATCGACATCTGCGCCGTGCACGCAAGAGCACCTCTTCCCTCCAAGCCCTAGCAGGGGAAACGCGTTGTGGCGTCCCCTGTTAGGCCACAGTTGCTTAGCAGCGCTGTGTTCTCTTGTCTTCTTCACAGGAGGGTCGCTAGGACCCACGACATGTTCTTCAACAACACCCAGTAGAGTGTGCGTGTAGGAGTGGTAGTCCTGAGTGGGGGCTTGAGCCGGTTGCAGCAGTGCTCGCCCACCAGGATGGTGCCTCTGTAGGGTGTGTAGGACCTGTAGTGCGTGTGTCACTGTCCCACCCGTTTCCTGCAATTTTAGCAGGGTTGGTGGGCTGTGGCAGTGGTTAGGTCAGTGTTTTGGCCACTTAGCAAAACGGCGTTTTCAAGCCTTCATAGCTTTTGGCCACCCCTCCCTGTAGTAGACAGATAGGTAGGGAAAACAATACCTGGATTAGTACGCTGGGTATTCCCCAAAGGTTTTGCGCCAGCACAGAAATTGGGCGCTTAGGGGAGGGGAGACCCGGGGCGTACCCCGTGGCATCAATAAGCCAACCCTCTAGGTTTAGCAAGCGTGCAGACTTGGGTATAATTAGCAAACCACTTCTGCGGCTTGCTCTCAGGACCTTAGGAATAGCACACTCACACATACGCTTTGGCAGGTAAGGGTAAGGTTCAGTCCCTAGCTTTAGTCTTGGAGGCAAGCGTCTCAGCGAGCCTCAACAACTCATCAAGGTTGTTCTGGGACAAGTAGTCAACCAGAACTGAGTTTAGGCGTCCCTCAGGTAGAACAAATGCAGAGAAGGGCTCCCAGGTGGCCTCTTCGACTCCAAACCCTTCCCAGAGGGTGAAGAAGCGCCAACCCTGGCGATAGCGGTGGCGTAGGACAGACTTCACCAGGTAGAAGCCCTCCTTAGCCATCTCCTCGGCGTTCATGTCGGGGAGTTCACCCTCAACTTCCATAGGGCTGGCAGCCCCTTGTAGGTCCAGAGCGGCGATTTCCTCGTCGTTCAGCTCCCACTCCTCCCCACAGAGGTCTTCAGGATCATAGTAGCGCTTCAGGTGTTGAGCAGCGCACACCACGTCCCCCCTAGACGGGGAGAACACCGCACGGTGATACGATGTCCATCCACTGATAGAATCTTGTACGGCCCGAAGTATGGGTCATCGCTGGTAGAGTGTGGCCAGGCGGGTAGTCGACTGTGGTGCACCAGCACCCAGTCCCCCTCTTGGTAGGTGGCCGGTACCCGGTGCTTGTTCTTCTTGTTCCACTGACGCTCCCTCACTCTCTGGAGCATAGCCTTGGCCTTGTCCACCTTCGCTTGTTGCTCTTGGACCCATTCACCCACAGAAGAATGGGTGTCCTCTGGATAGGGGGCATGTAGGAACCATGCCGGGCGCCCTAGGAATAGCTCATGGGGCGAGTAGCCAGTAGCTGAACTCTCTTGGGAGTTCATCATCAAGGATATGACGGGGAGTAGTCTCACCCCGTCTCTGGTGCGTTCGGTTTTGCACCATATCCGTACGTTCTCCTTCAGGACACGGATCCGTCGCTCACATAGGGGGTTGCTCGTGTGCGAGTAGGGAATCCCCGTAGACACCTGGACATTGAGGGATCTCAGGACCCTCTTGTACCAGCCAGTATCTGAGCGTACTCGTACGTCCTCATTGGAGTTGATCTCCTTGGGCGCCCGATAGACACAAAACCACTCCTCCAGGAGTATCTTGATAGTCTCCTCCCCGGTAATGTGCTTGGTACATGGGAACACCTGGGTAAACCTGGTCAACCCACAGGTTACCACGATGGCGAAGTCATAGCCCCCGAACTTCGGCATCTCCGTGTAGTCCACGTATAGAACACTGTTAGCACAGTGAGGGATGGGCAGGGTCCAGTAGAGACCTCTGTCCCTGATATCCCCTGGTTTACAGGACCTGCACGGGCACTTGTCCACGATAGGCTGGAGGGTTTTCCGCAGTTGGTCGTCAGTCCACGTAGTGTGGAACCACTGCTTGAACAGCCTCAGGGTACGGTCAGCACCCACATGACCGCTGGACTCATGGGTCCACTTCAGCAACGCTGGGACTCTGTCACTAGGCACCACAATGCGGTCCTCGTGCCAGAGGTAGCTCTTGTCCCTCTTCCACTGGTCTTGGTTGACCAGGAGGGGTTCAAGGCGTTTCTCCAGGCGCTTGTAGATATCACCAAACTCCTTCAGGTACTCCGATTGTTGGAGCCCATCCAGGGGGCGTATCATCGTCATGTTGAGGTCCAAGTGGACGTCCATACGGCTGAACGCCTCCTTAGCCAGCGCTTCAGACCGTGCACCAATCAGGGCGTCGAAGTTGTTGCGGCTGATGTAGTCGGCACACTTGTTCTTCACTCCCTGGATATGGTGTACCGTCAGCCGTAGTTGACTGAGGTAGGTCCACCAGCGCCGTAGCTTGGCCTTCTCAGGTGGGGGACCCTTCTGGAAACTGCGGACCGGCTCTTGGTCGCACAGCCAGACCACAGGGTTACTCCCCAACAGTCGTGCTTGTGAGGATAGCACCAGCATACCCGCGAGCAATTCCTGCTCATAGGTGGAGTAGTTCCCCCTGGCCTGGTTCCACTTCCAGTTCCAGTGGCCCAGAGGTACTAGGACCCACTTGTCGTCAGGGTAGCTGTGCTTGAGGGTTCCATCTCGGTTGAGACCTTCCGTCCCCCATTGGGAAATGGCCGAGTCGAACTCCTCCTTCTCCAGTGCTTGCCATTGGAACAACGTTCCACCACCGCCCACATTGCTGGCGTCAGTCACCAGGATAATCTCCCCTTGTGCCCTAGGCACGCCCAAGCACTTAGCGTTGGCTACCTTGTCTTTGAGCTCGTCAAACGCTTGTTGCTCTTGTGGGCCCCAGCGCCAAGTAGTACTCTTCTTGATCAAGTCCGTCAGAACGGCGCTGGTGTAGGTGAAGTTTTTGATGTGGCGGCGATAGAAGTTGCACGCCCCAATGAAACTGCGTACATCATGAAGTCCTTTCTTGGGGTCTTCGTGTCGTACCTTGGCATCCATCAGGGGTTTGGCCTTAGAGGCCGCTGGGGTCCACCACCCATAGCCAACGTCAAACCCCAGGTACTGCATGGTCTCCTGCATGAACTCACACTTCTCCAGCTTGAGTCGTGTGTGGTTCTCCTGGCAGACCGCAAAGAACTCACCCAAGAGGATTAGGTGATCCTCCTGGGTATTGGTCCCGAGGCATACATCGTCGATGTGAGCCTCCATCTGGGCACCACGGGATATGAGCTCCTGCACCTTAGGTCTCCTTCGTAGGATGGACAAGATCTTGTTCATCAGCTCTTGGAATAGAGCGGGTGCGTTAGCCACGCCAAACGGCATGACCTTCCACTTGAACACCCTCCCCTGAGGGGTGATGAAGGCCAGTAGTTCCTGTGCGTTGGGCGTCAGGTCCACTTGCCAGAATCCGCTCCTCTTGTCCATCTTGGTCTTGTAGCGGCAGGAGGCTATCTTCTCCAGGGTAGACTCCATATTGGGAATGGACCCTGAGTGGTTCAGCGTCTTCTTGTTCAGCTCTCCGTAGTCCACTACCAGCCGTTTGGCTCTAGACCCCGGTTTAGCCACCAGGAAACAGGGGCTGCAGTGTAGGGGGTAGTCCCCGTCCTTGTACTCCAGGACTAGGCCAGCGTCGATACATTCTTGTATCTGTCGCTCGATCTCGTCGGCCTGCTCTTTAGGAGCTGGATAGGGTCTCCTCCGGATCTTGTGACCCACGAACTCGGGTTTCAGCTTGAGGTCCATCTGTACCAGCTTGTCACATGAGGCTGGAGGGGGTAGTTCTCCGAACACCTCCAGATAGGTCCTTATAAGCTTCTGTACCCGCGGGTCCAATACCTTGATCTTGTCCTCCATGTCCTCGTCAGAGTGTAAGTTGCTTGCCCCCTGAGTAATAGACGTCGGGAGGTGGTCCTCCACCGACTCTTCGCCCGTGGTAGTGTCCTTCAGCCCTTGGTAGGCATATAGAAGGTCTTGTTCAACCATCTCCGGTGAACGATGGCAACATAGGCACGCTCGAGGGGGTTCACATACACATTCCTCCGAGAGGTCGTCCTCCTCTGGGGTCCTCACATGGGCGCCCCACACGCTCTTCATGAGCTTAAGATCTACCTCCCTTTGCCAGGTGGTGATCTTCTGTTCGAGGTCCTCCTTCAATTGGGATAGGTGTCCCATACGTCCTTGCTTCAGTGGCCATGAGCTGCGGGTAGGCTTCGCGTAGCATAGCTTTTTTGCCACCAACTTCCTCTTGGAATCCACATACTCCCTGAGCCTGGATCGAGGGTCCAGCTCTTCATCCACGGGGTCTTCCACCCTCATGGAGAGTAGGGGTTTCAGTGGGGCGACGTACTCGGCGTTCTCCACTTCCTCCACACAGGTCTGCACGAAGAAGGCGTCGTGCTCAGTCTCGTCATCTGAGTGGATAGAGCTACGTAGCTCAGATAGTCCACACTCAGAGACTCCATCAGGAACAGGTACATGACAGGGAGAGTTGGGGGCGTTGGTGTCAGTCACGACGTACTCATCTCCTCCGGGTGTAGTCTCAACAGCATCTTGAGGTCGTAGGCGATCCTTCAAGTCACCCAAGGCGAGTCCGTCGCTTTCTCGTTGTATAGCCTGGACCAGAGTCGGGTCCAGATCCTCCCAGGGGATGGAGGTAAGACCTCCGTCCACCACGCTCAGCATACTCCCCCATCCGGGTTTCCCAATAGGCGTCTTACGACCCAGAGGTACGTAGATGGCCTCATCAGGCAAACGAACAGAGCTGATAGTCAGCCTGTCCAGGAGGTTTCGCCAGTATTCGTTGCCCCCATGGGCTCCCCAATCGGGGGAACACAGGACCATACGGGAACGTTCCAAGGCCACCTTGGTCAGCACCTTCCCCAGTTCACTGAACCTGGGGTTCCCGTAGGCCATCCCGAAAGAGGGCCAGTAAAATTCGTAGCTGCAGTTCTTCCCCTTGCTGCAGTAAAGGTCCAGTACATGCTGCTTGTCGCTGGCGAACAACTCCACACTGAGGTCTTCTCGAGAGTAACCCAACTCCTTCAGACCTTGGTCTAGGACTTCCCCCAATAGTTGATAGTCCTCAGTTTTGGAGGCCGCCATCATGTTCGAGGGCTCCTCCTTCGATAGCCTCAGGTAACTCGAGGTATGTTCCGACTGCTCCAGTGGCACAGACTCTCTGCCACTGCCGTGGTCCACGTAGAGGAGGTAGGGCGCTTGCAGCGTCAGGGATTGTATCTGGGAGTGCTGTACCAAGAAGTCAGTCCCCAGTACAAAGTTGAAGGCCTCAGTGTCCATCACATAGAACCGATGGGCGATAGTCCGGGAGCCCATAGGTACCTGCACTTCACAGTCCCCGCAGCTGTGCACCACATGTCCATCCCCCATACGTATAGCAGCGGTGGTCATGGTGTTCTTCAGGCTCCCACAAGGTAAAATTTTCTTGGCCACTATAGATATGGTGGCGCCAGTGTCCAATACCGCCAGGTATTCGCGTCCCCCTAGTCGGATACGTACCCAAAACACCAGGTCTTGGGTGCCACCAGAGCGTCCCCGTCAGAACTCCGCGGGACAGGTCACCTCGAACCCCTTGTTCCGCAATTTGCGGGCCATCCTCATGAAACGGCTCCTCTTTTTAGCGTTGCCGTCATCACCACCTTCATGCTCACGCTTGGCTCCTTGTTCTTGCTGGGCCTGCATTTGTGAGCGTGTGGTAGGACCAGACTGCCCTCCAGAGGGCTCGGAGTTCCCCCCTGGATTAGGGTTGGGGTTGCCTCCGTTCTTGTCCTTGTTCTTGTTGTCGGGCTGGCGGTTAGCGCCTCCTCCTCGTCCACCTTGACCCTTGTCTTGCCCTTGACCACGTCCTTTCGACTTGCCCTTGCCGGAGTCGTTGCCTTTGCTTTTGCCTCCACCTTTGCCTGAGCCTTTGCCAGGATTTCTTCACCCTTAAGCTTCGCCGATAGGCGTTGCTTATGGTAGCACTCATCCTCGTAGTGCTTCCGCTTCCCGCAGAATGCACACGTGATGGTGCACCTGTAATGATCCGGCAGCTTCGCTTTGGCGCCGGTGTTCTTCTCCTGCTGCTTCCCCTGGACTACGAAGCAGTCTCGCTGCTCGCAGTCAGGGGCGTGCTGCAGGTGGCCCTGCTCGTCTCTGGCATCACACCAGAATAGCTCCTTCACGTTCTCCATGATACGGGCGTGGGCGTGTTTGGGGGTAGTCCCCTGCCCAGGTCGGGACCCTTGGTACCCTTTGCCATGACCTCCAGAACCTCCTCCTCCAGGACGGTAATTGTTCAAGTGCTGGTCGCTCTCCTTCTCCAGCGCCAGCTCCAGGAGTAGCACGCAGAGATCCTCGTAGCGGAGAGATCTAGCCTTGCGCTCCGCCGTCGAACGGCACTCGTCCCATAGCTCTCGAGGGAGCTTGGCCACCAACCAGAACAGCAGGTTGTCGCTGCTGTAGGAACCGGGCGTCTGTCGTCCAGCCCAGTGATCCAGGTCGGCCAGAAGCTCAGAGACCCTGCCAGGTTTGGGGTTGTGTTAGCCCTACGCCCAAAATCCCGTGCTGCAGAAAAGGTTTTGTCGACAATATCACCAGATATGGAGCACACGTTGCAGCAGGCATACACAGGACCATGAAGACGATTGTTAGGCTTGTCCAAACGACAAATAAATCCGATCACATGATTGTCTGCATGGACGATATAAGTACATGTGTGGGTTGTCGAATAACACCAACGGGCAGTCCTAATCTCGATTGCATTGATAACAATCAATCAAGCAGACATACAATACACCATCTGCGAGTGCTACTGCTGTGTGCGCGCGCTGTGCCTGCTGTGCGTGTGTGCACCTGCCCTGTGCATGCATGTGCCTTTTACACCCCCCTCGCAAAACCCGACATACCCATGGAGGGATTGACAAAAAGAACAAATAATGGGCACAAAGCGTGCAGTGAAATATTCACCTCCATCCACTGAATTATTGTGGGGGGGTCTCCCCTGGTGTACCCTCTACCCCTGTGGCACGCGTTGAGTCCAGTCAACCAGGGGGGGGGCACCCACGGTTTCCCTATACCCAGCTGCATGTGTGTGCATGCCTGTGTGTGGTTCTTCCGCCTGGACTACCCTATACCCCCGGGCTCCCTATCGCCCCATGAGGGGGGGCACCCACACGTTCACCTGGCCTTAGGTCCCCTGGGGTTTTTCCCTCTGTGGGGGGGCACGTCGCCTCTACCCTCAACCCAAACACACGGCTCAACGTCTCTCAAACTGAAAATTAAAAAAATAAACGGATTTGTTTGAAAAAATGGTAAGGCATCCAGGATCAGGAACGGTGTGCGCCGGGTGTGCGTGCACAGTCAGGCGGGGGGGGAGTGGCGTATTAGCATTCCGACCCACCCCTGGGTGTCACACTGACGTGTGCACCTCTGATAATGGTATCAGCCCTGAACACAGGGCTCCCCCTCATTCCCTACACCTGGGGAAAGGACTGGGGGCACTAAGGTATTGACATCATACCCACTAACACTAGGTGTACGTGTGGGGGGCGCGAAGTGTACTGTACCTACCTGTCAGTGTGGGGTTGGGGAAAAACGCATGTGCGCCGTGGGCTGAAGAAAAAACCCCATTCTCAAAGAAAGCCCTCTCACGTGGCTCACCCCCACTGCAGTGACTGCCTACACAGCAGCACACACATGCTAGCACTCAGGCCTGCACCTACTGGAATGGCTACCTCTATTACAGTACCGGCGCCCTTAGCGCCTCCCCTCACCTGCCCTGCCCTACAGGGGGAGGACCGGGGAAACTAAGCTAGAAAAACTCTAACCACTAGCACTAGGAACTATGTGCTGCTGCAGAGGGGGGTCGGGAAAAAGAAACAAGTGTGATGTGGGCTGAACAAAACCCAATTCCGCAAAACCCATCTGAGTCACCCAGAGGGAAGAGTGTGTCTGCCAAACTGGCTAGCAAAAGATTATAACCTGATGATGGCGTGCAGTGCAGGAGCGCGGTGCAAACAGTGTGGACATTGTTGCGCAAGTTGAATAAGAAATGGGTGGCGAAGCACACCCTTGATGCCAATCAAGCCACACAGGGCCCAATTAAAAAAAAAAACTGAAACCTTGTGTGGAATCAGAGGGCCCCCTTATTTCGAAGGCGCTGTCGCGCCTTTCGTTGAGCCCTGGATGGCCGTGTAACCGTCTGCGGCGCCAAAATAGGAGACGTAGGCCCCGCAGCCGACGATGATGGCGCCGTAAAGCTGGGCGACGGCGCCGACGGTGGCGCCGTAGAACTCGTCGACAGCTCTGACGACGGCGCCGTGGATGACATCGCTGACAGCGGCGTCGTGGATGACGGCGTTGACAGGGGGGGCGCTGAACTGGGATGAGTGCTGGGAGCGACGCCGTCGCGTCCATGAGGGCTGTAGACAGGGCGCGCAGGCGGACCAAGGACCTGCACAACCTCAGGAATGACGAAGCGTTCCAGAACGAGCTGCGCCACTTGATCACCACGAGAGACTTTGAAGTCCTCGGTTGCATGGTTAAACAACACCACTGCTACATTGCCACGATAGCCAGGACCAGTGACTGAGTTCCCCACCTGTAGATGGTGCCTCCAAGCAAGCCCAGAGCGCGGCGCGATGCGAGCATATGTTCCTTCAGGGACAGCGATGGCAATGTCAGTTCTAACAATGCACTTACCACGGGAAGGCACCACAAGGTCGTAGGCACTGTAGAGCATACAACCGGCGTCATCAGGATCAGAACGGCAAGGCAGTGTAGCGTACGGAGTCAGCTTTTTAACCAACAACAGTGGCGATGTCAGAGCTGCGGATTCGGCCATCTTGCCAGACACTCGGAAGCCCACCACACGCCTCAAGTACCTCAGGCTGCAAAATGCACTCCACTGGCGCTGCGATCAGAAATTTGTCGTTTTGTTAGCCCTACGCCCAAAATCCCGTGCTGCAGAAAAGGTTTTGTCGACAATATCACCAGATATGGAGCACACGTTGCAGCAGGCATACACAGGACCATGAAGACGATTGTTAGGCTTGTCCAAACGACAAATAAATCCGATCACATGATTGTCTGCATGGACGATATAAGTACATGTGTGGGTTGTCGAATAACACCAACGGGCAGTCCTAATCTCGATTGCATTGATAACAATCAATCAAGCAGACATACAATACACCATCTGCGAGTGCTACTGCTGTGTGCGCGCGCTGTACCTGCTGTGCGTGTGTGCACCTGCCCTGTGCATGCATGTGCCCATTACAGGTTGTTGGGCAGCACGGGCAGGTTCTGGATCTCGGCCCTGATGGAGAGGTCGGTTTCGTAGGTCGGGTACTGCCTCTCTAGGGCAACCAAAACATCGGCAAAGGTGGCGGAGATAGTCACGATCTGCCTGACCTGCTTCTCCAGGTACTTGGTCTTGCAGCACTGCAGGAGCAGATCGCACTTGACTCGGCCACTAGCGTGGGTTTGGCCGGTCAATCGGAGAAACCGGCCAAAATTCTCAGCGAACTCGCTGAGGTCCTTGCCTGTGAACTCAGGCAGGTTCACCACGATCTTGGAGGTGGCAATAGCCTTCGCCTCCTGAGACCTGCGTCCCTCAGGGCGTCGGGTCTTCTTCTTCTTCTTCTTCTTCTTCTTCCCCTTTGGGTCCTCGGGGTCCTCCGGGTCATCGTCCTCCGAGGACGAAGTAGAAGTCATCGATGGCGGCTCGTCATCGGAGGGGTCTCCGCCTAGATCACTAGAGCCATAAGGCTCCACGTCCACCATTGCCCTTAAGGCTGTCAGCCCCAGCCGGTCCAGCTCGGCCCTCGTAGAGTTCGTCACGTGGCTGTAGGGCGGCTGGGCCGTTCTCAGTACGAAAGGACTTCTCGGTATAGCTGCAGGAGTCGGCATCGGTCGACTCCTCAGGCTCCCCGGGGTGTTTGTCAACCCTGCCGCCAGGTGGTTGGCCTGAACTCGGTGGGGTGACATTCCCACCGTGGTAGGTGACGCTTGGGGCGGGATCATCAGGGGCTCCAGTTTCGCTCGGATTTCTTGAGTGAGGTCGCCCACGATTTTTGAAGTGGCTCCTCGGAGCACCTCGTTGATCTCCGACCGCGTCAGGGACCTGTTGGAGGATCTTCCCGATCCTCTACTCCTGCCACCAAGAGATTCAGGTCCTCTCCTCAACCCACTCAAGGTTGCATACCCAGGTGCATACCCAGGAACATCCACATAGGTTCCAGTAGCGGGTAGTGGATGGGGATATTCAGCCGCATACCATCGCGGCGCAGAGCTGGAAGCCACCGGCTCACTGGCAGTAGTTGCCTCAGGGAGCGCAGTGGTAGGTGGGCCCATACCATAGGCGGGGTAGGGAGGCATGCCAGTAAAGCCTGTGCCCTCTGCCATAGGCGGGTTGGTTATGGGACTGGATGTTGCAGCGGCTGGGAGTGTGGTGGTTAAAGGAGAGGGTGATGCGTGGAGGGCAGAAGCGCTTGGTGCGCCTTCGAAGGTAGGGTCATTCGTCAGGTCTTGCCCTTGTTCCTCTCCTTCGTCGGCTTCTTCTCCAGCATCCTTCTCGCTCTCTCTCTTCCTCTTCACAGGCTGAGTGACCATCACCTCTTCGACTGTGAGGGCCCTGAAGGCCGTCTGGAGTCCATCCAGCGAGTCCTCAGCCACTTCCACTGGCCCATGTAAGGGCTCCGAAGGTACAGCGCCGCTAGGAGAAAGATGTCCTTGAATTATGCCCTAGGTCTTTTGATGTATTCCTGCAAGTTGGTTTTGTAGTGGAAAACCCCAAACCAAAGCAGCAAGTAGAGCAAGGACTGAATATGGATCGAATCAATGAAATCAATGATTGGTTTTGGAATCCAGTGTAACACAGAAGGGCTGCAGATAGACAAAGCAGGTATATGAACATAGATTCAATCACAAATGGATAAAGCAAAAGGTTGTATATGAAAATTGGTCAGACTCTAGCCTCAGAGGTTGCAATAGGCACTTCATGTGCACTCTTTTGGGTGAAATGGTGCTGGTTAGGACTGAGGGGCATAGATGTCAGGACCACACAGAAAATGACTTGGCCAAGCAACTGAATTCAGAAACAGTTACAAAGCAGGACCACAATAAGTGGTAGAATCAATTGAGTATAGGGGTCTTGGGGTGGGAGACCACTTAGGCTTAACCTCCAAGGCCCATAAGCATGGAATGCCTGATTTATTTTGGTATGACCTCCATGAAGGAAGGTACCTCCGCTCAGTTGAGTGGTAGGGGTGAACTTCATGGGGGGGCTAGGGTCACAACCCTAGTTACTTTGAGAAAGTGTACTTTAGGCCACAAAAGAGAGATAAAAACACTTAAGTTTGTCTCAGCATCAACAAAGGGTTTTAAGGGGGGCTCAGCCTGGATCAAGCCCTCCAAGAAAGACATGGCAGTGACTTTTTCTTACTCCCCCCTGGAGTACTAGTCGATCAAGCTAGTAGGACCAAGGAAAAAGGCTCAAATATTCCCAAAATTACCTCAAAAAAATTCATTAAACTCACCAAAATATTCTCATCACTTCATAGAAGCCTATCACACTGTAGGGACCCTTGAAAAACAGTGTAATGTACCGTGAATGATGTCCCTTCGAAGGGGCATTCCTCAAAAGTCGCCGGCGTGAGGCGAAAACTTTTGGAAAAAGTGTGGGTGCAGTGGGAATTGAACCCAGGACTCCCTGTCCAGAGCACATGTGTCTGTCCACTAGGGTACAGTCGAATGCTCTAATGCGGACGGTTATCGCCGTATAAACAGCGTTTTAGTAAACGTCCTGACCAAGGGCCAGGGCGGAGCAATACTCCCAATGGAGGACACAAACCCCCAGGAGCTGGAAAAAATAGAAAATGGAACCAGCAGGGAGTGATTCCTGCGGTTTTGCGGAAGGGGTTGCGATTCAGCAAGTGGAATCGTTGAAAATCGACGAAACCACGCGGGAAATCGTCATTTTTATACATAACTTAAAGTCGCAGACAAGCGCAAACGAAGCGGACGCCAAGAAAAGGGTTGCGCAAGCGAAAACGGCTTTTGGAAAAGAAGGTATGAGCCGTAGTTTTTTTAAGTTTTAAAGAAAATTTTTGCACAGTTGCATCAAAATTTTTATAAACTTCAGAGTAAAGTATTCAAAATCAGCCCGCACCACAGAGCAGTTCAACAACCCGTCTCTCAGGTATGTCTGTGTCACTTCACACTCACGCATTGCGTTCGTGTTGGTTGCTCCGTCAAAACGTTAGGGTTGTTAACGCTGTGCTCGTTGGGGGGTCGGGTGTTCATCTCTCGTGCTCTGCACAGGTGAAAGCAGGAGTGAAAGGTATGTGATGCGAATGGAGCGCGCAGCGCGCACGTAGGGTTAGAATATGCGCTGTGCTCGCGATGCATGTGCCTAATCTAGGCATCCACACGCTGTATCGCTTCACCTGTATCCCTAATCCACCCTTGTTTCCTTCTTCACAGGTAAGCGTTTGTACGTGTGCGGCCGTAGCGTTCAAGTTGAGTTGCTTAAAACGCTTAGGTTTGTTTTGTGTTCGTTTCAATGCGGCATTCACACGATGCATGGTGAGTAAGGTAGGTTAGCCCAGGAGGAGCTCACCTCCTGGTTGAGTCTGTGGTTAAGCCTCCCTTCCCTGCGTGCACATGATGCATTAAAGGGTAGGCCACGCGAATTGCGCACGGTAAACCTTGTTTAGGTTACCCAGAGGCTCCTCGGTACGTTCTTTAAGAGAACCCGAGGAGTTTCTTAAAGCTTGCTTGCTTGACAGGGGTAGCTGCATCTGCAGCGTGTTTGCGAACAGCGTATTATAGGTCACACTGAGAAGGGTATAATACCTGGAGTGTGGCTTGGTTCCACAGTCGCAAACGCCCCTTCATCTGCCTCTTTTGTACAGGTGGGAGAGGTTAGGGTGATTGGTGCACGCAGCAGCTGCCTTCGGCGGCTACCATTTTTCTGCCCCAGCAAAACAGGGGCGCTGATCACAAATCATATCACTGTGCCTCAGCCAGTACCGGCGAGGACAGTTCGACCTCAACGACATCTGCGCTGTGCACGCAACGAGAGCACCCCTTCCCTCCAAGCCCTAGCAGGGGAAACGCGTTGTGGCGTCCCCTGTTAGGCCACAGCTGCTTAGAAGCGCTGTGTTCTCTCGTCCTTTTCACAGGAGGGTCGTTAGGACCCATGAGAACTTCACCTCCGCAACGCCAAGTAGAGTGTGCGTGTAGGAGTGGTAGTCCTGAGTGGGGGCTAGAGCCAGTTGCCCAGTGCTCGCCCACCAGGATGGTGCCACTGTAGGGTGTGTAGGACCTGTAGGGGGCGTGTCACTGTCCCACCCTTTTCCTGCAATTTTAGCTGGGCTGGTGGGCTGTGACAGTGGTTAGGTTATTGTTTTTGGCCACATAGCAAACAGGCGTTTTGCATGCCTTCATAGCTTTTGGCCACCCCTCCTTGTAGTAGACAGATAGGTAGGGAAAACAATACCTGGACCAACACTCCACATAGGTTTTTAAATTCCAATTTGTCTGTAAATTCGGAAATGCACAATTTTCGAATTCCAATAATCAGTGCTGATGTGCCTGTCGAGAAAATCTGGAAAATAATCGTCAATTTCTTGCTGCCCAAATCACTGTGGTTTGAGTTCCATCGCCAGAGCCGGACTGTACCCGCATGCAACTGCCGCGGCACCGATCGCCGCAAAATGAAAGTCAAAGAAATGCCATTTTCGCAAAATCTGCCACTGGGAGAGTAGCGGTGAATTACTAAATAGTATTGATCGTAGCGCATCTCTAGATGTGACTATTCAAATTTCCCCAGATCCAACCTCCCAGTGGATTTTTGACGAAATTAAGCCGTTTTTGAGCCTTTTTGGCCTTCTTTTTTGCATAAAGGGCTCATACTATGCCACCCAGCACCTTGGAAGAGGTGGCCATGTAGTTCTTATGTAGGACACATTAAGTAAGATGACTTTGTTGCACTTCTTGGCTATACAATTGACGGAACTAAACCCCACGGAGACTCTATATTGGGCACGAAATGGCCATTTTTGGAGCCTTATTCTCGGAGAAGGACGAAGTATGATGCTGGTGTTACTAGTGTTAACCCTATCCGGTAGCACTCTTTGATTCCAATTTAACAATTCCAACACGAAGGTGATTCCGGTGGAAAATAATGTGTATCCCAAGGTGCCCATTTGCATTCGTAACTACTGTGAGGTGGAGCGAGGGCTGGCGCTCTCGTGATGACGCCCGGTAGTAGGATACTAAACCCAGAGTGGGATATCTTGCCAATATCTCGGGGGAAGCTCTGGGGGAGTCACGACTCCTCGAAGCCGGAAGAACCTAAGTGAAGGAGGCGTTGATGAGGATGACGGGGGTGAGGCCTGAGGTAGGTGCACCACTCATACATCTTCCATTATCCGCAAAACTTTTTTTGCAATTTTTTGCATTTTGAGGGGCCCATTTTTAGGTATTACGATTCCATGGCCATTTTTGGAGCCTTATTCTCGGAGAAGGACGAAGTATGATGCTCGTGTTACTAGTGTTAACCCTATCCGGTAGCACTCTTTGATTCCAATTTAACAATTCCAACACGAAGGTGATTCCGGTGGAAAATAATGTGTATCCCAAGGTGCCCATTTGCATTCGTAACTACTGTGAGGTGGAGCAAGGGCTGGCGCTCTCGTGATGACGCCCGGTAGTAGGATACTAAACCCAGAGTGGGATATCTTGCCAATATCTCGGGGGAAGCTCTGGGGGAGTCACGACTCCTCGAGGCCGGAAGAACCTAAGTGAAGGAGGCGTTGATGAGGATGACGGGGGTGAGGCCTGAGGTAGGTGCACGACTCATACATCTTCCATTATCCGAAATGCAATTTTTTCCATTTAGAGGGGCCCATTTTTGGGTGTTCCCATGCCAACTATGCCAACCATGCCAGCCATTTCAACCATAATGCCAACGAGGTGGCATGAATCAACGGACATCACTGATGGATAAACGTGATGTGTTCCTTCTTTTGCATTTGCTCACGTCGCTTTTACTTGGTGTTGATTTGGCGTGTTTACTTGATCTAATCGTCGATTCATGACACCCATTTCACAGGGGAGATTTCAAAATGGCCCCGGCAAAGAAGAAAAATTTTACAATAGAACTCCCCGAGGAATGTGGAAAGGTACCAAAGCTGACAAGTTTGAACCAGAGTGGTTATGTTTTGTGGGATGAAGTTGATGAGGACCTTCAGGCGTTGGTCAACAAACACATGGAAACCATGTCTGCATCAATGACAGTTGGCAATGTGGTGTTTGTGCTGTGCGGCCAAGCAGACGAGAAGGCAAATGGAAACCCAACCCAAAACAGATACATCATGTTTTGGGTGGGAATGGTCTGCGACCACAAAAATCCTGCGCCTGGGAAAGAATTCAAGATCAGGTTTCGCGATGGCGAAACATATTGTTTTGGGAAAGACAAGGTGCTCTCGGACCCTCCATACGAAGCACCAATAATCATAAATGAGGATGTGCCAGTACCCTCGGAAGCACCCACTGACAATGAGCACGAGGCGTCCAGCAGTGATAGTAGTGATTCCGATGGTGACTTGGAGGTTGATGGCAACATGAACGAAAACCAGAAAGGGGAAACCAAGACCAAGGAGAAGAAGAAGACACACGCAGAGAAGAAGCAAAAGAAGAAGAAAAAATTTACCAAAAAGATTGTGCCCAATACTTGCCCAGACGTGAGCGCAGAAGCCTTGGCACAGATGGTCAAAGAGTCTGAATGCCATGAGGAGCGCAAGAAGCTCTTCCAGCAAGCAAGCACCCGGGGCAAGGCGTATCTAGTTTCGGTCTCCAATTGCCTATCGGTACCTGCGTCGGGACACAAAACAATCAGTGAGATTCTCCGCCTCTTGGACGACCGAAGTGCAGCAGGCAACATGACTCTGAAAAAATTGTTCACAGACAATACAAAGAATGTCTCGTTCCTTCCAGTATCATTGGTATGTAGTCGGGTGCCATCACTCTTTGAATCATGTTGTCATTGACATGTGTGCTCGTCTTTAAAAATTGATTGAGTTCTGATTATCTTAGGTCCTTATGCTTCTGCCTCTCGCGACCTCAATTTGCAATTTCCGAGCAGTGTTCATGCTTCCTTGCATTGCATGATTGACTTGTAGGGTCTGAAGAAACCAAAAGAAGTAGTGCCCAGAAGTGAGAACACCCAAATGGTGGAAGACCAGAGCGACCAACAAGCACAAAGCAGCCAAGAAACAAAAGGAACGAGCAACATGGGGACAAAAGAAGATGGCACCCACGGGACCACGGAGCCAACAGAAGATGGATCCCACAAGAACACACAACAATTGGTATGTCTATCTCATGGGACGGAGTGTCACATAGTCTAAGAGCCGCACCGTCCGCTAAGCTTATGCATTGGTGAGCTAGCACCTTTTCTTGTTTGCTCGTGGTGCCCTCGTCCTAGTGATTCTCATGGCCCACTTGTAGGGATTGGTACTAGCAGTTTTGCGGGCATTTCGAGCAAGCAGCATGGCGAAGACGGGAACATCCGTGCCTGGGGCTGGTGTACCAGAAGCCGAGGGGGTGGGAAGCAAAGAGAAACCCGTTGATGCAGACGATCCACAGGTTTTTTCGTGCCATGTTGTCATGTTTGCAGCACTAATTGCTATAGATTGAGATGGTTCTTCACGTCAGACTTGAGAACAACATGTGTATTGACTTTGCTAGCATCCCTTTTGTCGTGTTGAATGTGCTCGTGTACTAAGATGATTATTCAGAGTTGAATATATTGTCTGCTTTTAGCCAACCCTGGAGTCCCACCGAGCAAAGGAAAGCAACGCCATGGAGGAGGCCAATGCTCATGCAACCGTGGCACAGGTACCGAGTATTACTTTGTCATTGTGCATGTGTCACGTGCTCTTCACGATTCGGAGGTGTTGGTGGGGGGCACATTTCTTGATAGCCTATGATGCATCAATGAGGAGTTACTTGCCTGTTGAGGGGTTTGACTCATAGAAACCGGGGGCATCCTTGGCCGGCAACGCATGATGGTGGTCCACATTCGTGTCGTTTGTGTTGAACGAAATATTTGGCGTTTCTTCAGCCTAAAAGTGTCAATGAGGCAAGCGGGGCGGAGAAAGGCCACGCAAGTGTGGAAGAAACCAAGCCGAAGGTAGTTTCAATCGCCCCCACATGTGTGATCCTTCACTTGATGGGGCATCCTTGGCGAGCGTTGCATGCAGCGGAATATGATAGCATTTAAGTTCCGCGTTGTTTGTGTGTGGCTTCTTTGATTGCTGTGGTGAAGAAAATGTTTGGTGCCTTCACAGCCAAAAACCGAATCAAGCGGGGCGGTGAGAAGCAACGGAACCGATGAAGCCGAAGACACACCACCCAAACCCCCGCAGGTTTGTGCATGCAGTGGACGTTTCTTCGGAACCATCTGGTTGCCTTTACCAATGTGTATTGTTGTACACACCCACCCACGCACCCACCCACCCACACACACCCCCCACACGTACACACGCACACACACACACACACGCGCGCGCTAAATGTCCTTCATATCAATCTTCCGACTAGCATTGGTGTTTGTGTCATATGTATGCAAAATGACACGTGGACCTGGCCGACCACGACTACCCATCTGGCAATGTACGCCAAAAACACGACGGTGGAAACAATGGAAAATTCGGAAGAATGCACGAATTGAGGGTTGTGAATACATGCTGGCCACTCGGAAGATTGTTGAGAAGGTGATTCAACGAGATCGAATTCGTGGGGTTCGATCAAATCCCGAAATCGTCAAATCTGTGCTTCTCAAGAAATTCAGCACCTTTGATACATGGTCTGAGTTTGCAAAGACACGTGGCAATAAAGACGTGTATCGTAATGCAGTTACCGCCATGGAGCAAGACTTAACAAGGGACCTTGACCTAGCCGAGACACAGAAAGGGGCTTTCCTAGATCCCAACCAGGTCCTACCATTATATCTACACCTTGCCCATCGTGACGGTCTTGTCCCCCTTGATGTGGTTAAGCCACGCCTTTGTATGTTCTGGGACGCCAATGAGCTTTATGGCCGATCTAAGTGCCAGCTCCTTAGCTTCTTTCTCCCCGACGCAAGGCAACCCCATGCGGTTGATATGCAAGCACCCATTGGAAGATATTTAGATGGAGATGGTCACGTCACCACGGCCGCATATATGGATGCCATTGATTTGCCTCGTGCACTTGAGAATGTGTTGGATACAGGTTGGAATGGGGGCCCTCTAGAGTTCTGTACAACCCTGGACTATGCTGCTCTTCGTGCCATCACCAACGTTGCGGCACCAAATGCCACATTTTGTTGTGTCAAATGTTGGGCAGGCAAACCGGATTTTCGTTATCCTGACCATGAACGCCAACCACTTCGTACTTTGGATTCATATGACACAAAGATGAAATGGTTACTCCGCCTTCTAAAGCGGCAAGAGAATTTGATTTACGACCCTTATCATGCAAACAATCATGCAATCGGCAACGGTGTCATCCATGCATTTTACATTTGGGTGGGCCGTCATTTGCCGAACAAATACATGCTGGGTTTGCAAGATATCTACACCGCACATTTGTCTAGATGCCCATACCACCCACCACTCAACGAATCTTGTGGCAAGAAAGATTGGATGCCATCCAATTCTTTGACAAAAGAAATCCTCGAGAACGATGAATTTTGGTGTGCCCTCAAAAGACTATTGCCGACCACTGCAGACAATTTGACCATCAAGTACAAAGGCCAGGTCTTGCAAGATCCCCTGCAAAGGTACCTCGACCTTATGAGGGAGCTTTGTATTCAAATAACATCATGGGCCCCTCGTGATGTTCATCTACGAGACCAAAAATGCAAAGAAGCCCATGAGCTTTTCCATGCCATCGACTTGCCAAAAAGGAGGTTTGGTGTAACCATGCATTACTTCTTCGAACATTACACCCCTCATCTCCGCTACCACAAGAACCTTCTATCAGTGTCATGCGAAGGTGGGGAGCACTTGCATCAACCTCACACCTCCATCGTAGCGCGAAGGCCCTCCAGGCCCCGCTACAAATGCCCAGTGGGGTTGCGTGAGGTGATGAAGAAGGTCCGATTGGGGCAAGCATTGTGGCGACAAGGGTGGTCCACGCCTGCCATGTGGAACACCAAACACAGCAATGCAACTGTCAAGCGCAAGAAGGCGCTAAAAAAGTCCCAATGTATGTGGCGTGCCAACACACACACACACGCGCACGCGCACACACACATAGGATATGTGGTCCTTACGTTGTGTAGCCTTTGCTCTTGTTCATTGCTTAATTTGCATTGAGTTTTACACCACGGCATGTATATATACAAGTTCCATCCGCGTATTAGTCACCCTCCTTTGCCTCACACAGGACATTATGCAATTGCCTATTAATAATAAAAGAAGAAGGAATGCCATCTTCCCTGGCCTGCTCAAGGAGTTGCTGGACATTGTCCGGAAGTTGAACAAGGCGCATGGGAAAACTTTACCATGTGGAGCACGTTGCTTCGGTGTCATGTGTCCCGATGTCAATTCCCAAATTGAAGATGCTTCGCCTATTCTTGGGCTTCGGCCTGCTGGTAATCAAGTTGTCCTCCTTGGGAGTGAGCCGGTTGTATTCCATCTCAAGGAAATGGGCCCTGTTCAGTCGGTTTGTTTAATGCCTCTTGGTGTGCCGAAGAAATCCATCGTGCTGCACACTACATCGGTTGCAAAGGAGGCAACTGATTGGGAGATGCAATCCTCTGATGCCCTTTTCTTGCATACGAATACACATTTTGTATTGCCACCTGCCAATAGTCATATGTCGCATGTGCTTGTCACTCCACTTGCGGCTGTAAGAGGCTGCTTTGTTGAAGAAGATCAACCATGGTTGCAGAACCATGTTGAGCATCCTTATCAATGGTGTGATTTGTCTCATGGAAAAACCATCTCATGTCGCGATGTACAGCACCGCCAACCAGTGCTCATTCATATAGATTTTCTGTGGAGGCCTGTGGTGCACTGCCCCGGGGCCACGCGTAGTGGGTTGCATGTGACACCCGGGAAGTGGAGTATCACCACTTTCAGGGATGCAGAGTTTGTGGTTCTAGGTTTCATAGCGACTCAAAAAAGTGGGTGGCATATTGTTGCCATGTGTCGTGGATGCATGTCTGATTCTCTCTTCCGCATCCCCGAGGGACAGGTGAAAGCCATCTCCGCCAGTTGTGCAGAAGCCCTGGCTGCAGGTGATGAATGGCGATGTGATTTATATGCTGGAATGTTTCTTTCTTTCTGCGCTGCGCCCTGCGAGGACTGTTGTGGGGGGCACGAGAAGGCATCACATGGTGATGTGAAGGCTACCCAGCCTATCCCTAGCCTCGCTGGCCCCCAACGGAGGTCTGGCCGTACAGTGAAGGTGGAGCAAGCAAGGGAGCAAAAGGCGGTGAAGGTGGAGCAAGCCAGCAAGCCAACACGCAACCCAAAACCACCACCAAAAACAAACCCAAATGCGAAACCCAAAGGCAAAAAGCAAGGCGCAAAACCACCTGCAAAGCCACCACCAAAGAACACCATCAAGCGAGAGCGGGGTACCGATGACAGCAAGGGCAACGCTGCACCAAGCAAGCTTGAGCAAATGCTGGAGCAGTTCCTTGCAAACAATATGCGTGCGCATGTGCAGCATGATGAAGGTGCTCCGCCTGCCAAGCACCGAAAACTGAAACGTGAGGGGCAGCAAGCGCAGCAGCAGCAACAACAGCAACAGCAGCAGCAGCAGCAGCAGCTACAACAGCTGCAGCAGCAACAACAACTGCAGCAGCCGCAGCAGCAGCAGCAGCTGCCGCCGCCGCAGCAGCTGCAGCAACCGCAGCAGCCGCCGCCGCCGCTGCAGCAACCGCAACAACCGCAGCAGCAACAAGAGCAGCAGCAGCAGCAGCAGCAGCTGCTGCCTCTGCAGTACCCGCACATGCAAGTGCACCACCCACAGCTGCAGTTGCAGCAACCGGCACACCAATATGGCCAACACCATCAGCACCCGCTCGTGCAGCAGCAACAACTGCAGCAGCCATTTGTACTGCCGCCACACCTGCAGGCACAACCATTGCCACCACCACAAGCAATGTCAATGCAACCTCATGTGCTGCCGTGGCAGTATGCACCACCTTATCCTTTCCGCCGGTTTGGCTTTTGAATCCTTTTGTTAGAGGTGGTTTGAGCATCGTCTGAGCATCCTTTGAGCATCCTCTGAGCTCCAGCATCCAACCTAGCCATACTCGGCACATTTTATATCGATTCCACCCTTTTGGCTTCATTTTGTTCAAATTGTAGAATGTTAGAGGTGGTTTGATACCACCACTATGCAGCTTTTCTTTCTGTCTGCATTCTGTGCGCATTTGTTCATCCCTCAGGTTCTTCATCCATAAAGTTAGAGCAAGTGTGAAATGCTGATCCAATATCAAGATTTGAAGCCTTTGCCAAGCACAAGGCAATGTTCGTCAATTCTGCCGCTTTGGTCCTGTCCATACTTGATATGTTGCATTTCTTTTGCATTTTCAGAGATTGTTGTGGAGCATTACATTGTCCTTGTCCATGCTTCGCATTCCATATGATCTTGCTTTCCGCAAAAGTCACAAAGGAGGGTAAAAACCAGGGTACGTCTTTGGTGTGGCTACGTGGTCCCCCCCCCCCCCCCCCCCGCCCGGGCGCTTTGTCATTTTGGCCTAAAAATGCCAATTCTGGGCCGAAAACAGTGTTTTTTGGGATCGGGTGGTCAATTCGACGCTCCCCCATCCTATTTCGCAGGTGCTCGACTCAAAAAAACATGTGTTGCAGGGTTAGGGAGCCGGAAAATGGGTGATTCAGGGCCGCCCCCCCCTAAAAAATGGCCATTTTTTGCTTCAAAATGGCTTAAAAATGCCAATTTTGGGCCAAAAACAGTGTTTTTTGGGCTCGGGTGGTCAGTTCGACGCTCCCCCATCCTATTTCACAGGTGCTCAACTCAAAAAAACATGTGTTGCAGGGTTAGGGCCCCGGACAATGGGTGATTCAGGGCCGCCCCCCCTAAAAAATGGCCATTTTTTGCCCAAAAATGGCTTAAAAATGCCAATTTTGGGCCAAAAACAGTGTTTTTTGGGATCGGGTGGTCAGTTTGACGCCCCCCCACCCTATTTCGCAGGTGCTCGACTCAAAAAAACATGTGTTGCAGGGTTAGGGCCCCGGACAATGGGTGATTCAGGGCCGCCCCCCCCCCAAAAATGGCCATTTTTTGCTCAAAAATGGCTTAAAAATGCCAATTTTGGGCCAAAAACAGTGTTTTTTGGGCTCGGGTGGTCAGTTTGACGCCCCCCCACCCTATTTCGCAGGTGCTCGACTCAAAAAAACATGTGTTGCAGGGTTAGGGCCCCGGACAATGGGTGATTCAGGGTCGCCCCCCCTAAAAAATGGCCATTTTTTGCCCAAAAATGGCTTAAAAATGCCAATTTTGGGCCAAAAACAGTGTTTTTTGGGATGGGGTGGTCAATTCGACGCCCCCCCACCCTATTTTGCAGGTGCTCGACTCAAAAAAACATGTGTTGCAGGGTTAGGGAGCCGGAAAATCGGTGATTCAGCCCCCCCCCCTAAAAAATGGCCATTTTTTGCCCAAAAATGGCTTAAAAATGCCATTTTTGGGCCGAAAACAGTGTTTTTTGGGATGGGGTGGTCAGTTCGACGCCCCCCCACCCTGTTTCGCAGGTGCTCGACTCAAAAAAACATGTGTTTCAGGGCTAGGAACCTAAAAAATGGTTGATTCAGGGCCGCCCCCCCAAAAAATGGCCATTTTTTGCCCAAAAATGGCTTAAAAATGCCAATTTTGGGCCAAAAACAGTGTTTTTTGGGCTCGGGTGGTCAATACGACGCCCCCCCACCCTATTTCGCAGGTGCTCGACTCAAAAAAACATGTGTTGCAGGGCTAGGGACCTAAAAAAAAGTTGATTCAGGCCCGCCCCCCCTAAAAACTGGCCATTTTTTGCCCGAAAATGGCTTAAAAATGCCATTTTTGGGCCGAAAACAGTGTTATTTGGGCTCAGGTGGGCAGTTCAATACCCCCCCACCCTATTTCGCAGGTGCTCGACTCAGAAAACATGTGTTGCAGGGTTAGGGAGCCGGAAACTAGGTGATTCAGGGCCGCCCCCCCAAAAAATGGCCATTTTTTGCCCAAAAATGGCCTTAAAATGCCATTTTTGGGCCAAAAACAGTGTTTTTTGGGCTCGGGTGGTCAATTCGACGCCCCCCCACCCTATTTCGCAGGTGCTCGACTCAAAAAAACATGTGTTGCAGGGCTAGGGACCTAAAAAATAGTTGATTCAGGGCCGCCCCCCCTAAAAAATGGCCATTTTTTGCCCGAAAATGGCTTAAAAATGCCATTTTTGGGCCGAAAACAGTGTTATTTGGGCTCAGGTGGGCAGTTCAATACCCCCCCACCCTATTTCGCAGGTGCTCGACTCAAAAAAACATGTGTTGCAGGGTTAGGGAGCCGGAAAATAGGTGATTCAGGGCCGCCCCCCCAAAAAATGGCCATTTTTTGCCCAAAATGGCTTAAAAATGCCATTTTTGGGCCGAAAACAGTGTTATTTGGGCTCAGGTGGGCAGTTCAATACCCCCCCACCCTATTTCGCAGGTGCTCGACTCAAAAAAACATGTGTTGCAGGGTTAGGGAGCCGGAAAATAGGTGATTCAGGGCCGCCCCCCCAAAAAATGGCCATTTTTTGCCCAAAAATGGCCTTAAAATGCCATTTTTGGGCCGAAAACAGTGGTTTTTGGGGTCGGGTGGTCAGTTTGACGCCCCCCCACCCTATTTCGCAGGTGCTCGACTCAAAAAAACACGTGTTTCAGGGCTAGGAACCTAAAAAATGGTTGATTCAGGGCCGCCCCCCCCAAAAAATGGCCATTTTTTGCCCAAAAATGGCTTAAAAATGCCAATTTTGGGCCAAAAACAGTGTTTTTTGGGCTCGGGTGGTCAATTCGACGCCCCCCCACCCTATTTCGCAGGTGCTCGACTCAAAAAAACATGTCTTGCAGGGCTAGGGACCTAAAAAATAGTTGATTCAGGGCCGCCCCCCCCTAAAAATGGCCATTTTTTGCCCAAAAATGGCCTAAAAATGCCAATTTTGGGGGAAAAAAGTCATTTTTGGGCTTGGGTGGTCAGTACAAGCCCCCCCCTACCCTATTTCGCAGATGCCTGACGCAAAAAAACATGTATTCAAAATCATTGGAGCCAGCAAATAGGTGTTCCAGGGCCTCTTCGACCTGAAAAAGGACATTATGTGTCAAAAAATGGCCTGAAATTGACAATATTTTGTACAAAATCGGTATGTTTTAGGCTTGGGGGCTCCCTTCAAGGCCCCCCCACCCTATTTTGGAGGTGCCTAACTCACCAAAATAGGTTTTGCAGCATGGTTGGCATGATATTTAAGCCCCAAAACAAGTCGTTCCGCCATTTTCTTAGTTTTCGGAATAAACTAACACTTTTGCCTTTAAAAACCTATGTGTCTGGGTATTCCCCCAAGGTTTTGCGCCAGCACAGAAATTGGGCGCTTAGGGGAGGGGAGACCCGGGGCGTACCCCGTGGCATCAATAAGCCAACCCTCCAGGTTTAGCAAGGGCGCAGACTTGGGTATAATTAGGACACCACTTCTGCGGCTTGCTCTCAGGACCTTAGGACTAGCACACTCACACATACGTTATGGCAGGTAAGGGTAAGGTAAACCCTGTAAGGAAGGGTAGAACCCCATGGGTCTGGACCAGTCAGGGGTCCTAACTGTGGGCTCGCTTGTCCCCAAGGAGGGAAGACACACCTTGCCTCATAACATCTTGCTTGTCATTCCCCCCTGGTGTAGAAAGCCACCGTTCTTCGTTGGCTCACCAAGGTCATTACATTAGGGCAGTACCCATGCAACACATGGTCAACAAGGCAAACACTCGCTGGGTGGCTGCAATCTTGATAAGCGGCCACCTGGCTCACGCTGGAAACCATAGGCATGGGTCTGCAGGGCACAGACAGGGTCAGTAGACTGACACAGGGTAATTAGTTTCGCTTCTTACGCTGGGACATAGTCTCAGCACGGGTTAGGAGCTGCCCCTCGTTGTTCTCAACGAGGTAAGTGCGGAAGATGGGGTTGATACTCCCATCTGGTTGTATGAAGGCTGACATAGGTTCCCAGGTCGCCTCGGACAACCCATAGCCATCCCACAGGGTAAGGAATTTCCAGCCCTGTTTATACTCGTGGCAAGCAATACCTGCAACCACGTAGTAACCATCGACTGCCATCTCATCGGCAGTCATCTCTTCGAGTTCGTCCGCCTCCTATGGACTGGCAGCGTTCTCTAGGTCTATACGTTCAATCTCACTGTCGCTGAGGCGCCACTCATCCCAAGACAAGTCGTCAGGGGAGTGATAGTGCCTCAGCTGCTTAGGAGCACATAGCAGTTCACCACCTAGACGGGGACTGCACCTGACATGGATCCTGGATCCATCTATCCTGATGATACGATAGGGTCCAAAGTAAGGGTCCTGTAGGCAGTTACGTGGCCAGGAGGGTAGGCGTGAATGGTGTACCAAAACAAGGTCACCAACCTTGAAGCTGGCAGGTTGCCGTAGGCGGTTCCGTCGGCTCTGTTCACGGTCACGAATGTGCCTCAGGTTAGTACCAGCCTGGTTAGCCAGAGACTGCTTGTGTTCTAGCCAATCTCCTACAGGGCTCTTGAAGTCCTCAGGAAAGGGGGTTTTGAAGAACCAAGTGAAACCAGACCGGGTGGTCAGGAGCAGAGGTCGCAGTGGCATGGGCAGCAACATTGCTTGGCACCGAAGACATAACGATAGTGTTGACTGAATAGTATCCTGCAAACAGATATGGTACACATAGCCAATGAAATACCTGATATGCACATATGAGAAATCCACCCTATCATCCACTAATTGATATAACTACTAAACATCCATGATTGCCTTATCCATCCCACATCCTATATTCCTAACAAGGAAATGGAATATGATATACCCTATCCCACATATATCCCATATATAGGGCCAAATAATGCTCCCTTAGGGGTAAAATGCCAGGGTAGGGTTGTGACCTGCTTCACCCCCCCACTTAAAACGACTGCCACGGGCAGGAAGTACATGCCCAAGAGGAACGTAGCAGTCACAAACAGCAGCAAATCACAGGTTAGCAGATTCCCTACCAGCGGGAATCGAACCTACGCAGGCAAACTCGGAGCCGGCCGCACGACCGCTGAAGTAGCACTGATCGGTGGGTATCGAACCACCGTCAAAATCTGAAAATTGACGGACGGGATCCCGCAGGTTCCGCAATAAGTAGTAGGCGAAATCGCGAGCTGCGGCGCGTAGAGTCTGGTCCCTGCGTGTCGCATGAGGCATGTGGGGTCCAGCAGGTAAGGGCAGGTAGTTTTTCAAAGAATTAAAACTAAAGGCAAAGTGAAATCACACTTTTAAACAAAACTGAAGGTAATGGTACATGCGAAGCGGTGCGACGCGAAAGTGCAAAAATTTCACATGTTGAAAAAGAAAAACTGCCAGGAGTATTGACGGGAATATCCAACAGTAACGTAGGACTGTGCCTGCACAAGGGAGCACGTGGGGAAACAAAGGTAGAGGTCAGGGATGCATGAATGACTTGTGCTCGCCACTGTCTTGTGCATGCTTAGGCCACTTAACAAACACGGCCACGATGGCCCACCGTGCGCGCGGTAGCTCACTAATTAGAGGAAAGAGGTCACGATGGCCTCAGGGTAAAAGAACCGCTGCAAACACTAGGCACAATGAGAAACACGGGTACGATGCCCACACCTTCCACCTTCGTGCTTTAGACAATTTATGAGGGCTTGTATGGTCTTGATGCTGCTTGATGTGCTTGACCTAACGCTTGTATTAACGAGTGAGCTCTTGCTTGTAAGATGTAAGCTTGCTTGATCACTTGCTTGTAAACGTTCAGACAAGGCCTAGCCAAAGGCCCACTTGTCAAACTGACCCGACACACAACAAAAATGAAACGAAGGCCGGTGTGCCTTGTGTGTGGATTGTCGGAAACCAGCCACGGCTGTGGCTAAATGCTACGGGCACGGCTCAGCCAAGGGCCGTGTCCGTGTGGATGCTTAATGTAGCATGTGTGTCACACGTGATGCACCACGTAGAGGGTAAAGGAGGAGGTACGGAGATGGGATGAGGGTGTGAGTAGACACACTTAAATAGACAAACCTCATAACCATGTAATAATAACCTGACCTCACTGCTAACCCCTCACCTAGGAGCCATACTACGTATATATATCACATATACACATAATAGAGCGATGCACACCGACAAACACAAGACACACTTGTGCGCGCACACCCATTGGCAGGGCCCGGGGGCACACACTCGCCCGGAGGGCATCACAGAGTGTGGGTCTCGCGGTGGCGGCCTTGGGGCACGTGATGGGGGCACTCCACACATACGGCACGTGCAAGAGCTTCCACAAACTACTCACGTACACACAACAAACAGTAAGCATATCCACAATAGAACACGTGTATAGATACGCCACCTTGTTGCTTGGTGTTCGTGTGTGTCTTGGGGGCGTGCGTATAAACACTTAGGTTAGCTTGCGTGTTACCTTTGTCGGTGGGTGTGCAACCGGCGGGCCGTAGCGCAGGGGGTCACCTCCAGGTCGCAAATTGGGGAGGTCGCCCGTACGGTCCCGCTGGTGAATCAGCCCACCCTACTCCCCGGGGGCACGATGACACGCCCCGAAGGAGTTTTACTCCCCCAACCCCTCTACACCGTGTATGACGGATTCATGTTTACACCTCCGTGTGTAAACTTGGGCCGGTGTACACGGCTACAAAACCCCAAAGGTAGGTGTCAACCTAGGTCTTGCTTGCTCGGGGGGCGGGTGATAACCAACGTAATAGGCAACCATATAATCCCGTAACTAAATTAATGGCATGCGCACACACACGCTACCATTGGCCACGGGCACACCCGGTTTTGGTGTGTCTCGGACAGAGAGACTCGTGTGTGTTGTGGAAATCCAAGTCCACGCACGGGTCTCTATAAAGAAAAATGCCACGCCCATATCCCAACCCGTTTGGTTGGGTGTTGGGATAGAGGACCCCTCGGGTGTTGTGGAAATCCAAGTCCACTCGTGGGGAACTCTAGAGAAAACATTAATATACATATTCTCTCACAAACATATGCATGTGCACACTCGCCCTTTTCATCATATTGTTTGTTCCCTCTCGTTGCAGGCAGGAACTACCCCGCGAAATTCATCAAGGACATGAAGAGCACACCCAGCCAGCATGCGGCCCCATGCAATGGCAATGGAGGGTACCCACTCCCAACCCGGGCACGCATAGCGACCGGGGACGAATACCCAGGCGGCGGAGACGGCCCAAATCCGCAACGCCACTCTTTGCCTTTGAAGACCCCACCCACTCATAGAGTGACGGGGCAAAGGCACCCATTGCAATTCATATTAGAATACTTGTATTGTAGAGGACGACCCCTCCCTCTAGGCTTAAGTCCTCGCCGTATGTAGTGGCAATTTTGCACGCCACGAAATTTTTTCCACGTAATGTGAGCCACACGAGTACTCCGTACTTTGTATACCTACCCTCGTGTGGACAAGGGCAAATCGGTGGAAAACCATCACGCCCAACACAAAAAGGGAAAATGGGTTGTACCCGCCAACCCAACGAAGTTTTCAAGCCTTCGCCATTTTGAGCAAATGATTTAGCTCGTTGGCTTGGGTCACGGGTCAGGGACGGTCGTGGGGTCGTGGTTTCGGTACGGGGCGGCACTCCGAAACCTTGCAAACACCACCATGCGCACAACCCGGCAGAGTCTTCGGGAAGTGCTTGCCACGTTGTTAGCACCCTTGACAGGGGGCGTCATCGTGGGCAGGACTGACGGCAGTAGTCCTGGTGGTGGTAGGAGTGCTCCAGTAAGACCCAAGGATAGGGGTTTGAATGGCATTAAGACCCCCGAAAGAACACGTCCCACTTCCGCCCCAGGCTATATGCCACGCCACCCCACCCCAAGGACTCTCAAGCCTTTAGCGGTGAGAGAGGTAGACGGTGGGGTAAACCTGCGGTACCCACCGCCCTGCTCCGGTGGGGATTTTTGTAACCGAGGAGCGCGCCGTGCATGCACATCTTCTTTCCTGTCTCCCACCGCTTCTCGCTCTCTCCTCCCTTCCCCAAACAATAGTATATCCATATCGGTTAGGGTTTTCTTTTCGTGGCACGCTCATGAGAGCGGTCCACCAAGGTGGGCAAGGATGTCAACGGTTTGGGTGAGATTCTGTTTCTGCAAGTAATCTCTCCAAACTTTGTTGTAGGATGGTAAGAAGGTTTCAACGGGTTCCTCGGTATCCCAATCTTTGGTATAACCCTCCCACCGCACCTTGAAGAGAAGTCTCTTGCGGTAAGTACGGTGACTTAATATTTTCTTGACATTATAGGTGTCCTCCTCAAACTGGGAGGGCACCCTAGCAACCTCCTCCGTGTAATTTAGAGGCACGGGGGAGCGAGGGGAGTTGACCGTTTTCATTAAACAATCAACGTGGACGTCAACTAACCTCCGTTGGTCCACTTGAATAACATAGAGGTCGTGCGCCTTCTTGGCCACAACCTCATAGGGCCCATCCCAATAGGGACAAGTCTTATCGCCAAGATTTTTGCGTTGGCGACGGACCCATACGCGGTCCCCTTTTGAGAAATTGGGGGACATCCTCCTACTCTTATTATACTTACGAGCCATTGTCTCTTGCACTTGAATCATAGCCCTCCGTGCAAGAGCAATAAGCTCCTCACGCCGTTGGAAGTAGTGAGCGGCGTCTTGGGCCACCCCCTTAGGCTCAGCAAGAGGAGGCCCCTTAGTACGGTTGTGTTTACCAAACACAATCTCGTTAGGTGTATAACCTGAAGGACCTGTAGTCTCATGCCACGCTCGTACAACGGCGGGCAAAACCTCTACCCAATCGGTTTTCTTTTTCTTCAAGGTAATGGCTTTAGCAACGGCACGCCTTAGCTGCTTGCCAGTATTTTCGGCCTTGCCATTACCTTGGTGCCTACCCGCGAGACACATAGTCGAGCGGGCACCAATCTTAGAACAAAGGGTTTGGAAATATTGGCTCACAAATTGTGGCCCACGGTCGGAGCATATTTCACGAGGGGCTCCGAACCTATCCACCCAGCGCTCCATTACCAAATGGGCCGCTCTTCTCCCCGTTAGCCCTTCATCCTTGTCTCCATGACGGGGTTTAGGAATAGGGATCGCGATGAGGTAGCCGGAAAGCCGGCATACACATAGGAGCATTCGGTCATACACCTCTCCATCGTGGGAGGTGGAAGGGTAGTGAAACACATCAAGCGCTATGGAGTCCATGGGCTCGATAGGTATAGGCATAGGGGTCATGTACCCTTGCTTGCGCTTGGTGTCATGCGTGTGAATGGCACATGAGGGACACGTTTGACATTGCAGTTCCACTGCTTTGTACAACCCCTCACCTTCCACGCCATGGTTAATTTCCTTCCAGTGTTTTTCCACACTGGAGGTAGTTAAGTGAAATGCATCATGGTATTCGGCTACCAAACGATGCACTAGCGGCGTAGGAACACACCACCGTCCATTACGGACGAGCTTGTTATCCACCAACCTCACTCCATCTTGGAAGCTCCCATTCAAGGCATCTTGCCACATTTGCTTGTAGCGTTGACAATTTGGGTAGTGTTTAGCCCAATTTATCTCAAAAACATTGGGAGCATCCTCCCCATGTATAGGAGTTGCTTTCTTGTGGGACTTCCAAGATTTTTTTATCTTGACAATTCGCTCCAGTCTCCGAAGCTTTCTCTTTTGCTTCGTCCCCCCCCCCACTGGAGGCGAAGCCAGAGGGGGTGGATCACACGCGGGTGCCCCTTGAGCCCGAGGCGCCGCTTTAGACCTAGTAACAACGGGCGCCACAACCGCCCTAAATACAAGGGGGCGGGCGAGAAGTTCCTCCTTCTCGGCCGCCATCATGTCCCGCACATCCCCGGCCGCTTGGGCCGTCCCATGTATGGACACATCACCCAACGCCGGGTTAGCAGGGTAAGCCCAACGGGACAAGAAATCACCCACGGGGTTCACTGGCCCCGGAGTGTAAACCACATGGAGGTCGAATTTAGAGAACAATTCATGCCAACGCGCTTGGCGTGGAGAGGGACCCCCCACGGTTTTGAGGTCCTCCGTAGCCCAATTTTCAAGGCTACGGTGGTCCGTACGGACCTCCACGCGCTTGTTCCCCACCCAACCATGCCATTTTAAAAGCGCCGCCACTATGGCGTAGCATTCTTTCTCCCGAGGGCTCCAATTCAATTGGCTGCCTGACAATTTGCGGGAGAAAAAGGCAAGGGGGCATAGGGCACCATCGGGACCTTCCTGCTGTAGGGCCGCCCCCACCGCCCAATTACTAGCGTCCGGGGTGAGGACAAAGTCCTTATCCCAATCGGCTAGTTGGAGGGGAACAATATCCGTAATAGCACGCTTGAGCTTCAAAAAGGCCTCGTTAGCCGAAGCATTCCACGTTAGGCCTATCTTTTTGCCATTCTTATGCTTAGGCAAATCCTTCAACATATTAATCAAAGGGGTAGCTATGGAGGCGTAGTGTTGGACATAGCCCGAATAATAGTTGGCGAGCCCCAAGAACCCCCGGAGCTCCCGAACATTATCCGGTTTGTCCCAACGCTCAAGCGCCAACATTTTCCCTGGCGCCGGCCGACGTGTGCCATTTTCCAACACATGGCCACAAAACTCAACCGAACGAACAAAGAAATCGGTTTTGCTAACCGAAGCAACCAACTCCTCTTTTCGTAGCCTATCCAACACGGCACGCACGTCGCGGTCGTGGTTAGCCAATAGCTCCTCCTCCGTCGCACCGGAGGAACCAATAATAATATCATCAATATATACGTCCGCACAATCCAAACCCTGCAAAACATGGTCCATGACCCGTTGAAAAATAGCGGGCCCATTCTTGATACCCATAGGCATAACACGCCATTGGTATCGCTTACCCGCCAAATTCATGGCGGTCTTAGCCCGGGATTCAGGGTGAAGGGGAATTTGATGAAACCCTTTACTCAAGTCCACAATAGTGAAAATCTTGTGTTTGGATTGATTTTCCAACATGTTTTCTATCAGGGGGAGGGGGTGTGCGTCGGGCAAGGTAGCCTCATTAAGTTGGCGGTAGTCCACCACGAGGCGCCACTTTCCTTTCTCTTTCTTGGGCACAACGAAACCGTTGGACGCCCATTCGGAGGCAGGGCACGGCTCAATCCAGCCACGAGCCAAAAAGTCCTCCACTATTTCTTGCTCCGCCGCAGCACGCTCCCCCACCAACCGTATAGGCTTCACGGACTTGGGTTTGGCGTTCGGGTATAGGTCAAGTTTAGCAAACCCCAACCGCTCCGTACCACGGACCTTAGGGTGTTCCTGGTCCGGACGGAGACGAACCTCCCCACTAAAAACATCCCGCTCATAGTCCGCGAGGATGCGTTTCCTCATGAGCTCCACCTCCGGAGACACAATAGGCTCTTGGGTGGTGACAACGCCACCCACACGAGAAGCCGCCAACAATCGTGTGGCGCCTTTACGTTTTCGGTAACGCTTAACGGTAGTGGCCCTCCCACCCAATAACTCTCGTTCAATTTTCGCAATGCGTGAACGCACGCATTCTTGTGCCTCCAAATCTTCGGGGGTAGGATCAAGAGTAACGGGTGCGAGGAGTTTTTTATGGGTCGCCTGATACGTGAGGGTGCGCACCGAAGCCAAATGGTTAGGCACCCTTTCATCCTCCGACTCTTCCTCCGAGGTCATGCCCGGCTCGCCATCCGTGTTGGGGTTAGAGACGGCCGGTGCCAAAACGGAGGCCACATGACATTTAGTGGCCGCCAAATTTTCCTCCGCAATACCACCGTCCACGTATAGCGCCACCGTGGACCAACCCCGTTGAGGAAGGGGCGTGAGGTGGTCATTCTGATAGAGACAGGCTTTAGTCTCTGGCCCAGGAAGGTGGTACCCTTGCAAAGTAATTTCCATAAGGGGTTTCCACCACTCCCTATGTGTCCACTTCGGCCCTACGACGATGGCTCGTAGTTTTTCTTGCCGAATTTTCCGAACACAATCGGAAAACCGATGATAGGGAGGGCACATCCAATACAACTTGGAGGGGTCCGCGGGAGTGGAAAAGAAATCTTCAAGCGGCGAAACCCAACGGGTAGCCTGAGCCATACCCGGGACCCTATTGAAGGCGTCCACGTCGGGGTTTTTGCCAAATTGTTTTTTGACACGTGCGGCCCAATATGGCGTGAGGCCATAGTCAGACTGGGTCCACATGGACCCATCACGCCGCGTAGGTAGAACATCACGGGCAAGGGCTTCGGGAGCAAATTCAACGAGCTCCAAAGCACAAGCCCGGTCCTGTACGGGGGCCACGGAGGAAGCGGTCAAGGCATAGGATATGTGTTTCTCGGCCTCAACACGGTTAGGCGGTTCGCCACCAGGGGGCGTAACCACAATGGCCGGGGCAGGGTGCGTAGGAGCGACCGCTCCAATGACTGGAACGGTTAGGCCCCACACGGACTGACGTGACACCTTACCATGAATGGGTTTCACCAAAAATGGTTTGCCGGTTCGTGGAGCTTCACGGAAGTCCTCAATCCAAAAACGGGAGTGCACTGGATGGTGAGAGTACAAACAATTGAAACGGGCAAAATGGCTCACACAATGTTCGTAACCCCATGGGTGCCCCAAAACCATATCCCAAGGTAAATTCGGGACAAGGTACGGGGACACGCCATACTGGGCAACACGAGGAAGTGAAACACTACCATCCACAACCCCCGTAAATTGAATTTTGACGTCTATTTGCTCGTCCCCCCCTGGCAAAGGCGTCTCATTATCTGCTTGGAGTAGGCGCCTCTGTTGGGGGGATTCATATTTTTCGGAGAGTTGGTCTCCAAAAACATTGGGGTTGGCCAAAGCGACCGCTTGGCACCCAAAATCCACCAAAACACGGAGGGCCTTGCGTTCTCCATTGGGCAAAACAACCTGAACGGAAAGTTCGGTTTGAATCTCACTAGTCACTATATGCCCCTTCATGACTCTCGATGGAACGAGAGCCACGGTAGTGTCACAGGGGTGCCCGAGGTTTTCTTCTTTCGAAGGGGGCGCCTCTGGGCACCTCTACCAACGTCCGCGCCCGTTCGGCGCTCCCTTGCCTCCTTTATCGCCCTTGCCGCCGCCACCCTTATAACCACCACCACCCTTATCACCACCGCCACCCTTATCGCCACCCTTAGGCTTACCACCTTTAGACTTACCCGCAATGTTCCAATGAGTGTCATTGCACGGAGAATTAGGCTTACACGTCCAAAGGGTGGTATTGGTGGCACCCCAATCAATCCAAGACATGTCCATATCCGTTTGTTTACGTGTTTTCCAATGTTTGGAACACGGAACCCAAAAGGTAGGTGGCGGTTTAGCCCCGGGGTCGACGGGTTTCTTCGCCGGAGGTTTAGAGTGACCCACGGCGTTGACGGAGGTGTCAGCGGGTTCGGAGGTGTCAGGGTCCGCCGTAGCCTCCGCATTAACCGCATGCACCGCGGTTTTATTGTGAGAAGGGCGATGAGTGTACGTCACCGTCGTCTTGTCTCCTTTATTGAGGCGTTCGAGGGCTTTCCTCTCTGACACGCTTTTATGGGCAAGGGCGTAAATTTCCGCAGGCTTCAAACGAGGCCTACGTTGCTCCACTTTCATAGTGTAGCCGCGTGTGTGAGGTGTGTTGTTGAGTTTCAAGATCCACTCCTGGAGAGCCGGGTCTTTGCAGTCAACTATCACCCCCGGCCCAGAATAGGAAACAATCTCAGGAAACGTAGTGCAAGCTTGAGCGCTATATTTCCTGAGTTCTTTTCCGAACGGGGCGCGACCCGGCGAAGGGTCAAGGCCACTAAAATCCACCACATAGCTGTCTGGGCTATTCTTAGCCTCTTGCTTGACGACCTTCTCCTTGATCCACGGGAGCTTGCTTAGGAGCTGCTCCCGGATCACGTGGGGACGAGTCTCATTGCTCAGAGGCAACAAACGTTGCCAACGAGCATAGAAATCTTCAAGGTCGATGAGGGTCACTTGCCCTCTAACCACCCTGGGGGTGAGGGCTCGCCATCTTTCATCAGCCCTTGAGGGGTCATACTCGTGGAAACGTTGTTCCAAAAAGTCCCACAACTCTTTGAGGGTGGGGGCCGTGCGTGTGTGGTGGGTGGCCTCGGCAACCCGGGCGTTGATGATCGCCTTTAGCCATGGGGGCAAGGTACTCAAAATCATTTTTGCCTCGTTGGCCTTTCGGTACATGGTATCACACCCCCCCAACCATTGTTGAAGCTTCTCCACCCACTCGTCGTAGCACTCTAGCTGCCCATTAAATTGCGGTTTAGGCATATCACTATCCTCCACCGCTTTGGTGTAACTATTTTGCACCATAGGCATTTGGTACGGGTGGTAAGCAGGGGGAGCCATGGTTGGGGGTGCACCTCCACTTGCACTTGGTGCAACTTTCACTGGAGAGACTGTACACGTATCCGTAGGATGAGAGGGCGTGTACGAAGCTTTCCCAGGGGAAGTGAAAACATTTTTCGTGAGGGGATTAATGTTCCCCAACGAAGAGGTGTTCTCCTCTTCATTGGCCCACGGGGCCGTAGGCTCCGTGGGGTGTTCTTCGCCCTTAGGCGTCGCCCTCCACTCGGGAACAGCACGTTCCTTCTGCTTTTCGGCGATTCCCCTCCACGATGTAGGTTCTTGGGGCCGGGGGTGTTCGTGGTGTTCTTCCCCCCCCCTCGGCCACCCCGAATCCGGACAAGCGTTCGGATGGTAGATGCAATCGTGGGATGGGTGGACGGAGAAAGGAAGGACACACCCACCACCGGATGAACCGGATGGCGCGCCCATGGGCGCCGTAGGCGCCGCCGGTGTAGGACCAGGAACGGGCGGAGGCGCCGATGGCGGGGGTGGGACCACCGTAACGGGTTCCGCAGGCGTGGAGTACCAGTGGTCCCACGCATCGATCCTAGATGCAACGGCGGCGTAACGTGTAGGGAGCGACTCCACTGCGCTAAAGCACTTAGCCGTGTTGCCGTTGGACATCTTAAGATGATCTGCCACGTTAGCCTCCACCACCTTAGAATCCCGTTGGTATGCCTGAACCACCGCGTCAAACTTAGCCAATGTAGACAAGATTTGGGTCATCCGGTCCCCGTAGGACTGACTGATGCCCACAGTAGAGGCTACTGCCTGAGAAAGTTCCTGATGGGATCGCTGCAACTCCAGATTCTGATTTCGCAGGTCCCTCACCTGTGCCATCAGAGATTGGATGCACGTTTCGTAGTGCACCACACACCGGGGACAGTCACAGGTGTGCTGTAGGTCGTCCTCCCCCCGTGTAGGAGTGGGGCCCCCAGAATGTCGAAAAGATGGACCCCCCCCTCCACGAGGAGGAGATGACCCACCACCGCCCCCCCCAGCAGCCCCCCCTGCCACGGAGGGACCAGAGGGCCCCCCCGCAGGGCGAGAAGGGGGTGTGGGGCGCGCAGCAACAGGCGCTGGCGCCCCCCCACTAGAGGGATGTCCCCCCCCCGAACCCCCACCACTAGATGGCCGAACCAGGTGCGGGATTCCTTGCACGTGCTCGATGTAAGCCACCTGGCGGTGGCGGGGTGACGGCGGAGGGGGAACATGACCAACAGTATTCGGTCGCGGCGGTGGGGGTGGGGAATCGTCCACCACAATATACTGCGGTGACTCATGAACCACCATAGGTGATCGAGTTCTCGGATGGGAAGCAAAAACAGGCTCCGATCCCGTTGCAACCTCTGGATCCCCCCCCCAATTGGGCAGTTGGGGGTCCTCCGTAGGAGATGTATTTGTGGGGGGAGAGACCAAATTTATTGGGAGGGTTGCTGAACCTCCCTCCACCTGATTCCCTCCCCCCCAGCCCAGATTGTTGACCTTCGGCATTGCCGGAGAATCATCCACTAGGGATGGACGATCTTTCGTGCCACTAATAGGCACTGGAGATGTAGCACCGGCCCGGTCCTCCGTAGGCTCCGGAGATTCCACGACAAGACACGGGCGGTTTTTGACGCCGCTCATAGGCACCGGGGACTCTTCCACAACAATGTACTGAGGGGCCGGAGAGTCCTCCACCGTGATGTAGTGGGGGGCCGGGGATTCTTCCACAAGCATGGGGCGATCCCTGGTCCCGGACATAGGTTCAGGAGGTGCAGGCGACGAGGCAACGGAAATAGGGGAATGATGGAGTTCATGACGTTCCAACACTCCAATCTCCTCCTCCTCATCGTCGTTCCACTGCTCCACCGCCACGGGGAACCACTGGTCACACTCATCCTCCTCGATTTGCGTGGGGGATTCCTCGATGATCGTAGGATTTAGCCTGGATCCGCTCGGGGGATTGAGATACGCTCCCAAGGCAGGAGATTCCTCCACCAGGGAGGGAAACCGCCGCGATCCACTCATTGGAGTGGGCGACGATTCCACCACAGTGGGGTTCTGCCTCGTCCCCGACAGGGTTTGCTGGATCAGGGCCACGGCCTCTCGAGCCGGACCCAGATGGCCCTGGGAATCAGGCGTGAGCGCGAGGACTCGACGGTTTTCAGCGTCGAGTTGGTCAACAATGGGGCTGATGGGCCCTGCCGCAAACAGGTTTTTTCTGACCTGAGGCTCTGGCAACCCCCCTAGCGACGGAGGAGTGCCAGAGTCGACCACGATAGGCCCCATTGGCGAAGCCATCGTACCCCAGTCGGCAGCGCGTGAGGGCGCAGCGTTCGTACGCTCGATCACCCCAGTAGACAGGTCGATTACTGCCCGATTCTCGGCGCTAGTAACGGTTCCCGAGCCCATAATAGGCGATTGTGGTCCTCTTATCGCTCCCTGAGGGTGGCCGTCTATTTCCCCCCCAACCATCCCAGGTACACCAGCTGGATTTCGAGGATGGGGGGCCCCGATGGGAACATTCGGGGATTTCGGAAACTTAGGATTTGTAGCAACTTGGGGCTTGGCCCGTTTTTGCGGCCCCTGCCCGGTCGATGGGGTCAGGGCCGAGGAGGTCCTGAGAGTGGGGACCTGGACACCCTCAGATATCCCTCCCGGGGAAGAGATTTTTTCTTGGATTTGGTCCACGATTTCGCGGACCGATCGCTTTCCGCGATGCCAAACGCCCAACAGAGACGAAAAATTTTCGCCTCTGCTACCATGAAACCAGACCTGGTGGTCAGGAGCAGAGGTCGCAGTGGCATGGGCAGCAACATTGCTTGGCACCGAAGACATAACGATAGTGTTGACTGAATAGTATCCTGCAAACAGATATGGTACACATAGCCAATGAAATACCTGATATGCACATATGAGAAATCCACCCTATCATCCACTAATTGATATAACTACTAAACATCCATGATTGCCTTATCCATCCCACATCCTATATTCCTAACAAGGAAATGGAATATGATATACCCTATCCCACATATATCCCATATATAGGGCCAAATAATGCTCCCTTAGGGGTAAAATGCCAGGGTAGGGTTGTGACCTGCTTCACAAGCAGGTCGTCCTCCATGGAACAGTTCGTGGGGGGTGAAACCCGTAGAAGAGCTCCGCTGTGAGTTCATGGACAGAACTGCCCAGGTCACTAGGCGTACCCAGTCCTTGGTGCGCTCCTGTTTCATCAGGATTCTTAAGTTTTGCTCCACCACACGGTTCTGTCTCTCACAGAGAGGGTTAGACGTGTGAGTGTAGGGCACACCTGTGGTTACCTCCACGTTGAGGGCATTTAGCACTCGTTTGTACCACCCAGTGTCACTGCGGATGCGTACATCTTCATCAGAGTGCACCTGTTTAGGTGCTCCATAGGGTTCGAACCATTGTTCGACCAACATTTTTACAGTCTGCTCACCTGTGATTTTCTTATTGCAAGGGAACACACGGGTGAAGCGAGATAGACCACAGGTGACCACGAGGCAACTATCATAGCCGCCAAAGCGTGGTAGGCCGTGGATGTAATCCACGTAGAGAAGAGAGTTAGCACAATAGGGTATGGGTAAGCTGGAGATCAGGCCCCTATCCCTACTGTCGCTCTGCTTGCTGGCATGACAGCCACAAGCATCCACAATGGTCTGCATACGCGACCTCAGTTCAGTCAGGGTTAGACTAGAGTAGAAACACTCACGGAAGAAGTCCACTGAGCGATTAGCGCCAGTGTGACCGGAACTGAGATGGGACCACTGTAGGCACCCATCTAGTCTTGCCTCAGGCACCACAATTCGGTCCTCGTAGAAGAGGTACTGATTGTTTTTATACCACTGGTGCCCGTCAATGACACGGGGTTCGAGACCAGTGTTGAGGGTTTGGAGAATTTCTTCATACTCTGACTGATAGTCGGTTAGACTCCAACCCTCCAGGATTCCAGCAGTGCGCATGGACAGGTCAAGCTGGACATCCATACGCTGGAAAGCCTCTTTGGCGAGCGCCTCAGAGCTCTCACCAATAAGCGCATCGAAGTTGTTGCGCGATATATAGTCAGACAGTTCATTCTTAATCCCGGGGATATGATGCACTGTCAGCCTGAACTGGCTCAGGTAAGTCCACCACCGTTTTAGCTTCGCTTTCTCTGGTGGTGGGCCCTTCTGAAAAGACTTCACAGGCTCCTGGTCACACAGCCAGACAATAGGGTTAGACCCCAGGAGTCGGGATTGTGAAGATAGCACCAACATACCGGCCAGGAGTTCCTGGTCATAGGTGCTGTAGTTGGAACGCGCTTGGTTCCACTTCCAATTCCAGTGTCCCAGTGGCACCAGTCGCCACTCACTGGTAGGATAGTCGTGTTTCAACGAACCATCACGGTTCAGTCCAGTAGTACGATAATGGCAGTGGGTTAGCTCAGCGGGGTTAAGCTCCTGCCATTGATAGATCGTACCTCCCCCCCCTACATCACTGGCATCAGTGATCAGGACTATCTCGCCCTCGGGGCGGGGAACTCCCAGGCAGTTGGAGGAGGCAATCTTCTTCTTCAACTCCTGGAAACACTCTTCCTCTCTGGAGGTCCACCTCCAGGGAGTAGTTTTCTTGATTAGGTCAGTGAGGGGTGCAGAGGAGTAAGTAAAATTGTGGATGTGACGCCGATAGAAATTACAGGCGCCCACAAAACTCCTCACATCGTGTAGACCCTTCTTAGGGTCATCGCGAATCTGCATGTCCTGTAGGGGCTGCATCTTAGACGCGGCTGGTTTCCACCAGCCATACCCCACGTCGAAACCCAAATACTCCATCTCCTCTTTCATGAACTCACATTTTTCGAGTTTGATTCGGAGATGGTTTTCTTGACAAACAGTGAAGAATTCACGTAGGAGAAGGACATGGTCCTCTTTGGTATTAGTACCCAAACTCACGTCGTCGATGTGAGCCTCCATTTCTGCACCCCGAGAAATCAACTCTTGTACTAGAGGCCTGCGCCTAAGTATGTACAAAATTTTGTTCATAAGCTCCTGGAAGAGCGCTGGGGCGTTAGCCACCCCGAAAGGCATAACCTTCCACTTGAAAACACGACCCTTAGGGGTTATAAAGGCAAGCAGCTCCTGAGCTGCGGCGGTTAGGTCAACCTGCCAGAAACCAGAGCGTTTGTCCATTTTGGTCTTATACCTGCATTTGGCAATACGCTCCAGGGTGTTTTCCATGTTAGGAATACTCCCTGAGTGGTTCTGGGTTTTCTTGTTGACCTCACCATAGTCTACAACAAGACGTAGAGCAGTCGACCGTGGTTTAGCAACAAGGAAACAGGGGCTGCAGTGATGGGGATAGTCCCCATGTTTGTACTCTTCAACGAGGCCAGCATCAATGCATTCTTGGATCTGGCGCTCGATTTCTTCAACCTGTTCCTGTGGAGCGGGATAGGGACGACGCCTCACTCGCGTCTTTTCAAATTCTGGTTTCAATTTCAGGTCCATCTGGACCAGTTTTTTGCAAGATAGGGGAGGCGGCAAGGCGCCGAACACCTCCTCATAGGTTATAAGCAGTTTCTTCAAGCAGGGGTCAAGGTTAAGACTCTCGACTTTCTGAAGGAAATCCTCCTCAGCATGGAGGTTGCTTTTCCCATGTTCTTTCTTTTTATGCCGATCAGCAGTTTCGGCAGGTACAGTACCATCGTCCCACTCAGGGGAACATTGCTGCCCATAGTGTAGAGAGTACACTAGAGGTATCTCAGGATCAGGCAGCGTATAGGACTCATCGTCCTCCTCAGACCAGATGGAGTATTTCCAGGTCTGTCTGAGGTATTGCAGCCGCTCTTGGCGCTCAATACCTTCGGCCTTCAGGTACAACAGCCGTCGGAGTTCTTGCGTGTCATGCTCAGACAAGGGCATGTTATTAGCAGCAGTACTCCGGGCCACGGGTTCATCTGTGTGCACAGGCTGCAGGTGTAGTACTGGTTTACCAACAGAGGAAGCGGGTTCAGAGGTTGACTCTAGATCTACCTCCTCTAGCAACAGCTGGGCCAGGAAAGCACTATGTTTCAGGTCAACACAGCTGGGATCAACAGAGGGAATAGTGCTGGCGATCTCAGATAGTTCGTCGTCAGCATCCTCTTTTACAGCTGCAGGTTCCAGATAGTCATCAGGAGACTCACACCCTGTAAGTGTGGCAGATAGGTGCTCAGGAGATCGATTTTTGAGATCATAAAGAGTCAGGCCACGATTTTCGGCCATGACCTCTTTTAGTAGCACCTGGTCCAGGTCACACAGGGGTACAGGATTGAGAGATCCATCGATGATGGACAGGAAACTGGCCCACTCAGGGGCCTGCATAGCTGTGTCTGAGTCCTCTGGCACATAGATGGGGCCGTCGGGGAGTTGCACTCTTCCCACGGTCATTCGGTCAAGCATACGGCGCCAGTAAGCATGTTCACCAGAGCAACCCCAGTCAGGGGTGCACATAACAACCCTTCCTCCCTCATAGAAAAGTTTATAGTGTTTTCAGCACTGTGTTTTTGCTTCTCCTGCTGCTTGTTGTTGCTGTAGGGTGTCCTGCTGCTGGTTTTGGATGATGAAAAGCTTTTGTTTGTTGAAATACAGTAAAGCCAACTCAATCCAGGATAGCCCAAGCCAATAGTATGCAAGGAGAAGGTAATTCAGGATCAAAGCATGAAGGGCTGCAGTGTAAACAGTGAAAGATGATTAGATATTCACAGAAACTGCAACTCAGGATACAAATGAATACATATTCACAGAGATAGCTGAAATGTTTTGGGAAAAGAGTTAGAAAACTGCCTCAGGATCACTCTCTCTCCATAGTGCCATCTTAGGAGATGTGCACTCTTTGTTTTGGCTCCCATATGTGCTGAGGTGGCATGGTATGTGGCGATGAGGTCACTGCCATGTCACATGGGATCTTCCTACTCAGTTGGGATCTTCCTACTTAGTTAGGCTGACCAGGAATTGAACCCAGGACCTCTCAAAAAGAGGTGCCTAACCCCCTATGGTGCATACCACTAGGGCAGATAAGTATTCATGGAAAAACATAGATAAATTCATAGGCTCTACCTTAGGTATGTCAGTGCTCAGTCAACTCAGGAAAAGATGTTTTACTTCTGATTGAAAGGGGATTAAGGGGTCCACTCCATATCCTGATTGGGTGTTTGGTTCCATAGGTCAAAATGTGTTCTCACCACTTTTGGCTGGACCAATACTAAGATAAAAATGCATGGATGCTCAGTGCATCTCTAATACAACTAGAGTATGTCCCAAAGCAATGGAAAAGCACTTTTTCTTACTCCCCCCTTGTGCTGTGGTGGCCACCACTGTCGCATTTTAGGAAAAAGGGAATTTTTCTTGGCCTTTCCTTGGTTTCCACATCTACTTTAAAATACCTACAGTCTCCCTCACACTGAAAAATGGGCGCTCACCATGGCTGGCGTCCTTTTGCTGCTCTGATTGTACAGTTTCCTACAGAAGACTCAGCGCTCTCGGCGCTGCCGGGGCTCCTGTGGCTTGGTTGGGTTAGATTGGGAGCATGCCAAACATGTGCATATGCATCCCTTCCTCCAAGACGCAGCGTCGACACAACCCAAACGCAAGACACATTATACACACTCGCATGGGTTCTCGTAAACCTGCTGGCGACCTGTGACCTGTCTTAGGGCGTAGGGAGTCGAAAAGAAATTAATTTGCCCCTTGGTGGGGTCTTGGTTCTGCTCAGTCTCTCCAGGCACCTGCGTTTCGGCCCGAACACGGCCTACTCAGCGAGGCTGCGCGTGGGTATCTGCAGAGGCAGGAATGGGAGATTTATGGACGAATCCACGCAAAAACGAAGCGACGACACCAAAATCCGTCAAATGACGGCGCAGAATTTTTCTGAAACGACACACCTGAGCAGAATCCAATTGTGCATCTTCAGCACATTTTTATAGAAATTATAGTCATCTCTGGATTTTTTAAGTCCAGAAATTCATACGCATAAAATGGCGGCGCGCGGGAGCGGCTCCTAGCGAAGCGCCGGAAAATGGAAAAATAATGGAATTATAAACGTATGTATCACGTAGTCTTGAAAATGACGAGACACACATTAATAAACAAACATACAGATTCCACCCACACTAATAGAAGCTTCAAAAATTCAAGAATTCGAAAATCAATTGAAAAGACTTCAATGAATCAGGTATAAACTACAGGTATGCTCGTCTTGCATGCCGCATACACATTGCTCGTCTCGAGTCTCCGTGACCGAGTCGTGTAGCAGCGTTAACAACGATAACCACGATAGGACGCGGTAGAGGGATTGATTGGAAAGATTGCAGATGATTAGCGGTCAGATCAGGGTGATTAGTCATACACACAAGTGCATAGCAACGTTCTTCGCGTGCGCCCCTTTTGTTTTCTCTCCTTGCTTCACTTCCCAGCGGTAGGTATGGTAGGTACGCCCAGGCGGGGCCACCCCCTGGTGGAGTCAAGATTGTTGTGGAGATGGGCAGGTTTGCCCACGTGATTGTGCATAGTCGTGCATGCACACACGCATTAAAGGGTAGGACACGCGAAGTGCGCACGGTAAACCTTGTTTAGGCTACCCAGGGGCTCCTCGGTACGTTCTTTAAGAGAACCTGAGGAGTCCCTTAACGCTTGCTTGCTTGATAAGGGTAGCTGCTCCATGCAGCGTGTTTGCGGACAGCGTATTATAGGGCACACTGAGAAGGGTATAATACCTGGAGTGTGCCTTGGTTCCTCCGCCGCAAACGCCCTTTCATTTGCCTTTGTTTTACAGGTGGGCAGGTAGGGTGAGTGGTGCAGCAGCATTTTTTTTTTATGCCCTGCTAAACAGGGGCGCAGATCACACAAACAAGTAACTCCGCTCCGCCTGTGGCAGAGCAGGGAGTCCGACTTCATCGACATCTGCGCCTTGCACACGAGAGCACTCCTTCCCTCCAAGCCCTTGCAGGGGAAACGCGTTGTGGCGTCCCCTGTGAGGCCACAGTTGCTTAGCAGCGCTGTGTTCTCTTGTCATTTCACAGGTGGGTCGCTAGGACCCTCGAGAACTTTCTCTTCGCAACGCCAAGTAGAGCGTGCGTGTAGGAGTGGTAGTCCTGCGTGGGGGCTAGAGCCAGTTGCCCAGCGCTCGCCCACCAGGATGGTGCCACTGTAGGGTGTGTAGGACCTGTAGGGGGTGTGTCACTGTCCCACCCTTTTCCTGCAATTTTAGCTGGGTTGGTGGGCTGTGACAGTGGGTTAGGTTAGTGTTTTTGGCCACATAGCAAACAGGCGTTTTGCATGCCTTCATAGCTTTTGGCCACCCCTCCCTGTAGTAGACAGGTAGGTAGGGAAAACAATACCTGGATTAACACTCTGGGTATTCCCCCAAGGTTTTGCGCCAGCACAGAAATTGGGCGCATAGGGGAGGGGAGACCCGGGGCGTACCCCGTGGCATCAATAAGCCAACCCTCCAGGTTCAGCAAGGGCGCAGACTTGGGTATAATTAGGACACCACTTCTGCGGCTTGCTCTCAGGACCTTAGGACTAGCACACTCACACATACGCTTTGGCAGGTAAGGGTAAGGTTCAGTCCCTAGCTTTATTCTTGGAGGCAAGCATCTCAGCGAGCCTCAACAACTCACCAAGGTTGTTCTGGGACAAGTAGTCAACCAGAACTGAGTTTAGGCGTCCCTCAGGTAGAACAAATGCAGAGAAGGGCTCCCAGGTGGCCTCTTCGACTCCAAACCCTTCCCAGAGGGTGAGGAAGCGCCAACCCTGGCGATAGCGGTGGCGTAGGACAGACTTCACCAGGTAGAAGCCCTCCTTAGCCATCTCCTCGGCGTTCATGTCAGGGAGTTCACCTTCAACTTCCATAGGGCTGGCAGCCCCTTGTAGGTCCACAGCGGCGATTTCCTCGTCGTTCAGCTCCCACTCCTCCCCACAGAGGTCTTCAGGATCATGGTAGCGCTTCAGGTGTTGAGCGGCGCACACCAGGGTCCCCCCTAGACGGGGAGAACACCGCACGGTGATACGGTGTCCATCCACAGATAGGATCTTGTACGGCCCGAAGTATGGGTCATCGCTGGTAGAGCGTGGCCAGGCGGGTAGTCGACTGTGGTGCACCAGCACCCAGTCCCCTTCTTGGTAGGTGGCCGGTACACGGTGCTTGTTCTTCTTGTTCCACTGACGCTCCCTCACTCTCTGGAGCATAGCCTTGGCCTTGTCCACCTTCGTTTGTTGCTCTTGGACCCATTCACCCACAGAAGAATGGGTGTCCTCTGGATAGGGGGCATGTAGGAACCATGCCGGGCGCCCCATGAATAGCTCATGTGGCGAGTAGCCAGTAGCTGAACTCTCTTGGGAGTTCATCATCAAGGATATGACGGGGAGTAGTCTCACCCAGTCTCTGGTGCGTTCAGTTTTGCACCATATCCTGACGTTCTCCTTCAGGACACGAATCTGTCGCTCACATAGGGGGTTGCTCGTGTGAGAGTAGGGAATCCCCGTAGATACCTGGACATTGAGGGACCTCAGGACCCTCTTGTACCAGCCAGTATCTGAGCGTACTCGTACGTCCTCATCGGAGTTGATCTCCTTGGGCGCCCCATAGACACAAAACCACTCCTCCAGGAGTATCTTGATAGTCTCCTCTCCGGTAATGTGCTTGGTACATGGGAACACCCTGGTAAACCTGGTCAACCCACAGGTTACCACGAGGGCGAAGTCATAGCCCCCGAACTTCGGCATCTCCGTGTAGTCCACGTATAGAACACTGTTAGCACAGTGAGGGATGGGCAGGGTCGAGTAGAGACCTCTGTCCCTGATATCCCCTGGTTTACAGGACCTGCACGGGCACTTGTCCACGATAGGCAGGAGCGTCTTCCGCAGCTGGTCGTCAGTCCACGTAGTGTGGAACCACTGCTTGAACAGCCTCAGGGTACGGTCAGCACCCACATGACCACTGGACTCATGGGTCCACTTCAGCAGCGCTGGGACTCGGTCACTAGGCACCACGATGCGGTCCTCGTGCCAGAGGTAGCTCTTGTCCCGCTTCCACTGGTCTTGGTTGACCAGGAGGGGTTCAAGGCGTTTCTCCAGGCGCCGGTAGATATCCCCAAACTCCTGTAGGTACTCCGATTGTTGGAGTCCATCCAGGGGGCGTATCATGGTCATGTTCAGGTCCAGGTGTACGTCCATACGGCTGAACGCTTCCTTAGCCAGCGCTTCAGACCGGGCACCAATCAGGGCGTCGAAGTTGTTGCGGCTGATGTAGTCGGCACACTCGTTCTTCACTCCCTGGATATGGTGTACCGTCAGCCGTAGTTGGCTGAGGTAGGTCCACCAGCGACGTAGCTTGGCCTTCTCAGGTGGGGGGCCCTTCTGGAAACTGCGGACCGGTTCTTGGTCGCATAGCCAGACCACAGGGTTACTCCCCAACAGTCGTGCTTGTGAGGATAGCACCAGCATACCCGCGAGCAGTTCCTGCTCATAGGTAGAGTAGTTCCCCCTGGCCTGGTTCCACTTCCAGTTCCAGTGGCCCAGAGGTACTAGGACCCACTTGTCGTCAGGGTAGCTGTGCTTGAGGGTTTCATCTCGGTTGAGACCTTCCGTCCCCCATTGGGAAATGGCCGAGTCGAACTCCTCCTTCTCTAGTGCTTGCCACTGGAACAACGTTCCACCACCGCCCACATTGCTGGCGTCGGTCACCAGGATAATCTCCCCTTGTGCCCTAGGCACGCCCAAGCACTTAGCGTTGGCTACCTTGTCTTTGAGCTCGTCAAACGCTTGTTGCTCTTGTGGGCCCCAGCGCCAAGTAGTACTCTTCTTGATCAAGTCAGTCAGTACCGCGCTGGTGTAGGTGAATTTTTTGATGTGGCGGCGATAGAAGTTGCACGCCCCAATGAAACTGCGTACATCATGAAGTCCTTTCTTGGGGTCTTCGTGTCGTACCTTGGCATCCATCAGGGGTTTGGCCTTAGAGGCCGCTGGGGTCCACCACCCATAGCCAACGTCAAACCCCAGGTACTGCATGGTCTCCTGCATGAACTCACACTTCTCCAGCTTGAGTCGTGTGTGGTTCTCCTGGCAGACCGCAAAGAACTCACCCAAGAGGATTAGGTGATCCTCCTGGGTATCGGTCCCGAGGCATACATCGTCGATGTGAGCCTCCATCTGGGCCCCACGGGATATGAGCTCCTGCACCTTAGGTCTCCGTCGTAGGATGGACAAGATCTTGTTCATCAGCTCTTGGAACAGAGCGGGGGCGTTAGCCACGCCGAATGGCATGACCTTCCACTTGAATACCCTCCCCTGAGGGGTGATGAAGGCCAGTAGTTCCTGCGCGTTGGGCGTCAGGTCCACTTGCCAGAATCCACTTCGCTTGTCCATCTTGGTCTTGTAGCGACAGGAGGCTATCTTCTCCAGGGTAGACTCCATATTGGGAATGGACCCTGAGTGGTTCAGCGTCTTCTTGTTCAGCTCTCCATAGTCCATTACCAGCCGTTTGGCTGTAGACCCAGGTTTAGCCACCAGGAAACAGGGGCTGCAGTGTAGGGGGTAGTCCCCATCCTTGTACTCCAGGACTAGGCCAGCGTCGATACATTCTTGTATCTGTCGCTCAATCTCGTCGGCCTGCTCTTTAGGAGCTGGATAGGGTCTCCTCCGGATCTTGTGACCCACGAACTCGGGTTTCAGCTTGAGGTCCATCTGTACCAGCTTGTCGCATGAGGCTGGAGGGGGTAGTTCTCCGAACACCTCCAGATAGGTCCTTATCAGCTTTTGTACCCGCGGGTCCAGTACCTTGATCTTGTCCTCCATGTCATCGTCGGAGTGTAAGTTGCTTGCCCCTTGAATAGACGTCGGGAGGTGGTCCTCCACCGACTCTTCGCCCGCGGTAGCATCCTTCAGCCCTTGATAGGCATACAGAAGGTCTTGCTCAACCATCTCCGGTGGACGATGGCAACATAGGCACGCTTTAGGGGGTTCACATACACATTCCTCCGAGAGGTCGTCCTCATCTGGGGTCCTCACATGGGCACCCCATACGCTCTTCATGAGCTTGAGATCTACCTCCCTTTGCCAGGTGGTGATCTTCTGTTCGAGGTCCTCCTTCAGTTGGGATAGGTCTCCCATACGTCCTTGCTTCAGTGGCCACGAGCTGCGGGTAGGCTTCGCGTAGCATAGCTTTTTCGCCACCAACTTCCTCTTGGAATCCACATACTCCCTGAGCCTGGATCTAGGGTCCAGCTCTTCATCCACGGGGTCTTCCACCCTCATGGAGAGTAGGGGTTTTAGTGGGGCGACGTACTCGGCGTTCTCCACTTCTTCCACCGCAGTCTGCACGAAGAAGGCGTCGTGCTCAGTTTCGTCGCCTGAGTGGATAGAGCTAGGTAGCTCAGATAGTCCACACTCAGAGACTCCATCAGGAACAGGTACATGACAGGGAGAGTTGGGGGCGTTAGTGTCAGTCACGACGTACTCATCTCCTCCGGGTGTAGTTTCAACAGCATTTTGATGTCGTAGGCGATCCTTCAAGTCACCCAAGGCGAGTCCATCGCTTTCTCGTTGTATAGCCTGGACCAGAGTAGGGTCCAGGTCTTCCCAGGGGATGGTGGTAAGACCTCCGTCCACCACGCTGAGCATACTCCCCCATCCGGGCTTCCCAATGGGCGTCTTGCGTCCCAGAGGCACGTAGATGGCCTCATCAGGTAACCGCACAGAGCTGATAGTCAGCTTGTCAAGGAGGGTTCGCCAGTACTCGTTGCCCCCATGGGCTCCCCAATCGGGGGAACACAGGACCATACGGGAACGTTCTAAGGCCACCTTGGTCAGCACCTTCCCCAGTTCACTGAATCTGGGGTTCCCGTAGGCCATCCCGAAAGAGGGCCAGTAAAATTTGTAGCTGCAGTTCTTCCCTTTGCTGCAGTATAGGTCCAGTACATGCTGCTTGTCGCTGGGGAACAGCTCCACACTTAGGTCTTCTCGAGAGTAACCCAACTCCTTCAGACCTTGGTCTAGGACTTCCCCCAATAGTTGATAGTCCTCAGTTCTGGAGGCCGCCATCATGTTCGAGGGCTCCTCCTTCGATAGTCTCAGGTAACTCGAGGTATGTTCCGACTGCTCCAGTGGCACAGACTCTCTGCCACTGCCGTGGTCCACGTACAGGAGGTAGGGCGCTTGCAGCGTCAGGGATTGTATCTGGGAGTGCTGCACGAAGAAGTCAGTACCCAGTACAAAGTCGAAGGCATCAGTGTCCATCACATAGAACCGATGGGCGATAGTTCTGGAGCCCATAGGTACCTCCACTTCGCAGTCCCCGCAGCTGTGCACCACATGTCCATCCCCCATCCGTATAGCGGCGGTGGTCATGGTGTTCTTCAGGCTCCCACAAGGTAAAATTTTCTTGGCCACTATCGATATTGTGGCTCCAGTATCCAGTACCCCCAGGTATTCACGTCCCCCTAGTCGGATACGTACCCAAAACACCAGGTCTTGGGTGCCACCAGAGCGTCCCCGTCAGAACTCCGCGGGACAGGTCACCTCGAACCCCTTGTTCCGCAATTTGCGGGCCATCCTCATGAAACGGCTTCTCTTCTTGGCGTTGCCGTCGTCACCACCTTCATGCTCACGCTTGGCTCCTTGTTCTTGCTGGGCCTGCGTCTGTGAGCGTGTGGTAGGTCCAGACTGCCCTCCAGAGGGCTCGGAGTTCCCCCCTGGATTAGGGTTGGGGTTACCTCCGTTCTTGTCCTTGTTCTTGTTGTCGTTCTGGCGATTAGCGCCTCCTCCTCGTCCGCCTTGACCCTTGTCTTGACCACCTTGACCACGTCCTTTCGACTTGCCCTTGCCGGAGTCGTTGCCTTTGGCCTTGCCTCCACCTTTGCCTGAGCTTTTGCCAGGATCTTCCCCCTTAAGCTTCGCCGATAGGCGTTGCTTATGGTAGCACTCGTCCTCATAGTGCTTCCGCTTACCGCAGAATGCACACGTGATGGTGCAGCGGTAATGATCCGGCATCTTCACCTTGGCGCCGGTGATCTTTTCCTGCTGCTTCCCCTGGACAACAAAGCAGTCTCGCTGCTCGCAGTCGGAGGCATGCTGCAGGTGGCCCTGTTCATCTCTGGCATCACACCAGAATAGCTCCTTCACGTTCTCCATTAGGCGGGCGTGGGCGTGTTTGGGGGTAGTCCCCTGCCCAGGTCGGGACCCTTGGTACCCTTTGCCTCCAGAACCTCCACCACCAGGACGGTAGTGGTTCAGGTGTTGGTCGCTCTCCTTCTCCAGCGCCATCTCCAGGAGCAGCACGCATAGATCCTCGTAGCGGAGGGATCTAGCCTTGCGCTCAGCCGTCAGACGGCACTCGTCCCATAGCTCACGGGGGAGCTTGGAGCACAACCAAAACAGCAGGTCGTCGCTGCTGTAGGAACCGGGCGTCAGTCGTCCAGCCCAGTGGTCCAGGTCCGCCAACAGCTCGGAGACCCTGCCGGGTTTGGGGTTGTTGGGCAGGACGGGCAGGTTCTGGATCTCGGCCCTGATGGAGAGGTCGGTCTCGTAGGTTGGGTACTGCCTCTCCAGGGCAACCAACACGTCGGCAAAGGTGGCGGAGTTGGTGACGATCTGCCTGACCTGCTTCTCCAGGTACTTCGTCTTGCAGCACTGCAGGAGCAGGTCGCACTTCACTCGCCCACTCGCGTGGGTTTGGCCGGTCAGTCGTAGGAACCGGCCAAAGTTCTCAGCGAACTCGCTGAGGTCCTTGCCTGTGAATTCAGGCAGGTTCACCACTATCTTGGAGGTGGCAATAGCCTTCGCCTCCTGAGCTCGGCGTCCTTCAGGGCGTCGGGTCTTCTTCTTCTTCTTCTTCTTCTTCTTCTTACCCTTGGAGTCCTCGGGGTCCTCAGGGTCTTCGTCATCCGATGGCGAAGAAGAAGTCATCGAAGGCGGCCCATCATCGGAGGGGTCTCCGCCTAGATCACTGGAGCCATAAGGCTCCACGTCCACCATAGCCCTTAGGGCTGTCAGCCCCAGCTGGTCCAGCTCGGCCCTCGTCGAGTTCGTCACGTGACTGTAGGGCGGCTGGGCTGTCCTCGGGACGAATGGGCTTCTTGGTACTGCTGCAGGAGTCGGCATCGGTCGGCTCCTCAGGCTCCCCAGGGTATTCGTCAACCCTGCCGCCAGGTGGTTAGCCTGTACTCGGTGGGGTGACATCCCCACTGTCGTAGGTGACGCATGGGACGGGATCATCAGGGGCTGCAATTTCTCCCTGATCTCTTGCGTGAGGTCGCTCACGATTTTCGAAGTGGCTCCTTGGAGCACCTCGTTGATCTCCGACCGCGTCAGGGACCTGTTGGAGGATCTTCCCGATCCTCTACTCCTGCCTCCCAGAGACTCTGGTCCTCTCCTCAACCCACTCAGGGGTGCATACCCAGGTGCACACCCAGGAGCATACCCAGGAACTTCCATGTAGGTTCCAGTGGAGTGAAGTGGATGGGGATGGTCAGCCGCATACCAACGCGGCGCAGAGCTGGAAGCCACCGGCTCACTGGCAGTAGTTGCCTCAAGGAGCGCAGTGGTAGGTGGGCCCATGCCATAGGCGGGGTAGTGAGGCATGCCAGTAAAGCCTGTGCCCTCTGCCATAGGCTGGTTGGTTGTGGAAGTGGATGTAGCGGCGGCTGGGTGTGTGGTGGTTATGGGAGAGGGTGATGCTTGGAGGCCAGAAGCGCTTGGTGCGCCTTCGAAGGTAGGGATATCCGTCGGGTCTTGCCCTTGCTCCTCTCCTTCGTCTGCTCCTTCTCCAGCATCCTTCTCGCTCTCGTTTCCTCTCTTCCTCTTCACAGGCTGAGGCTGAGAGACCATTTCCTTCACCGACAGGGCCCCAAAGGCCGTCTGGAGGCCATCCAAGGAGTCCTCCGCCGTATCCATTGGCCCATGTAAGGGCTCCACCGAAGGTACAGCGTCAGGCGCCGGCCTTGCCGGTGTCTCTGGCGCTGGCGCTGTGTTCACCTCGGCGTCCACTCTTCCTGGATCCATCTTAATCCACCCTTCTGCTTATGTTTGCCTGCTCGGAGCACTGGTTGTACGGCGCGGGGTCGCTGCCGGTGCACAGAGACAGGCTGCCTCTTGCTACCAGAAAAGTTTATAGTGTTTTCAGCACTGTGTTTTTGCTTCTCCTGCTGCTTGTTGTTGCTGTAGGGTGTCCTGCTGCTGGTTTTGGATGATGAAAAGCTTTTGTTTGTTGAAATACAGTAAAGCCAACTCAATCCAGGATAGCCCAAGCCAATAGTATGCAAGGAGAAGGTAATTCAGGATCAAAGCATGAAGGGCTGCAGTGTAAACAGTGAAAGATGATTAGATATTCACAGAAACTGCAACTCAGGATACAAATGAATACATATTCACAGAGATAGCTGAAATGTTTTGGGAAAAGAGTTAGAAAACTGCCTCAGGATCACTCTCTCTCCATAGTGCCATCTTAGGAGATGTGCACTCTTTGTTTTGGCTCCCATATGTGCTGAGGTGGCATGGTATGTGGCGATGAGGTCACTGCCATGTCACATGGGATCTTCCTACTCAGTTGGGATCTTCCTACTTAGTTAGGCTGACCAGGAATTGAACCCAGGACCTCTCAAAAAGAGGTGCCTAACCCCCTATGGTGCATACCACTAGGGCAGATAAGTATTCATGGAAAAACATAGATAAATTCATAGGCTCTACCTTAGGTATGTCAGTGCTCAGTCAACTCAGGAAAAGATGTTTTACTTCTGATTGAAAGGGGATTAAGGGGTCCACTCCATATCCTGATTGGGTGTTTGGTTCCATAGGTCAAAATGTGTTCTCACCACTTTTGGCTGGACCAATACTAAGATAAAAATGCATGGATGCTCAGTGCATCTCTAATACAACTAGAGTATGTCCCAAAGCAATGGAAAAGCACTTTTTCTTACTCTCATAAGCGATCTTGGATAGAACCTTCGCGAGCAGGGAGAAGGGAGGGTTAGCATACGCTAGGCCCATTGCTTTCCAGAAGAAACGGAAAGCATTGTTCATTTGTTTCGAGCAGTACAACTGCATGATGTGCTGTTGTTGGCTCGCAAACAATTCCACCTGGATCTCATCCAGGTTTACCTGAAGGGCCGCCAGTCCATTTTCGAGAACATGACGGGCCAGTTGGTAGTTTTCAGTACGATAGTTCGTCTTGGCTGCGTAGCGCAGCCCAGACTCTTTTCGTCCTGAGGGCTCCAAAGGAACGGAGAATAGCCCACTGCCAAAGTCGCAGTGCAAAGAGTAAGGACGCTGTAGGGACAGCATTTTAACCTGGGGGTTTCTTCTTAGAAAGTCAGTGCCAATGACAATGTCAAAGGCGTCAGTGTCCAACACTCTGCAGTGTTGAGTCACGGTTTCGTCGCCCAGACATATGGTAACATCGACCCCCCCCAAGGAATGGATGGTACGTCCATCCCCTACTCTTATGGCCACAGTCTTAGTCTTCCTGAAAGTTTTAAGCAGGCGCCGGGCCACTATGGAAAGTGTTGCACCGGTATCAAGCACTGCTCGAAAAACCTGATCCCCGATTTTCACGAGGATCCAGAAAACCAAGTCCTCCTCTTCGGAGCCGCCCCCCTATTCCTCATCAGGGAATTTCACATCCACTCCTGCAGCCATGAGGGACTTGGCCATCCAGGCCAAGCGCCTCTTCTTAGAGTTATTCCCCTCAGGGGTAGCGTTATCCCCTTGGGGTCGCTTCTGGGGGACACCTGCGGCAGGAGCGGGTGTGGCAGCAGGAGTAGGCGTAGCAACAGGCGCTGATGAGCGCCTCTGGGGGTTAGGGGGTCCAGTCTTACCACCCCCCTTGCCACCTCCTTTACCTTTATCCCCATTCGGGGGATTTCTGGCGGGCGTCGGGTTCTTCTGGCGCTCCGCCTCCTGACGCTTGAGTTTGTCACTCTCGTGTTTCTTGATGTGGCATTCGTCCTCATAGTGACGACGCTTGCCACAGTAACCACAGGTGATGGTACACCTGAAGTGGTCCTGATGGGTCACAGTTTTCCCATCTTTAGTATGCTGCTGACGTTTCATCTGCAGCATACATCCACTGCGGAGATCGCAGTCAGAGGCATGACAAGGTCCCCCCTTGTCATTGACAGGTCGGCAGTAAAACAGGGGGGGGGTGCCTGCATCAGTTGGAACCTCGTTCATGGCACGTAGGTTGCCCCTCCCTTTACCGCCTCCCTGGTTGGTGTTAGTGGGATTTTTATGCCCCTTCCCTTCGCCACGTTCAGGGGTAGGGGTACCACCTCGTCCCAAATGCTTCTTGAGGAACTTCTCCATGTGTGAGTCGTTCTCTCTCTCAAGAGCTAGCTCAATCAAGAGATCCACCAGTGTATCATACGAGTGGGTCCTGCTCTTCCTCTCAGAGGTTGAGCGGCAATCATCCCACGTACGCTGGGGGATCCTACTCATGAGCCACAGGTGGGGCTCAGTGGCTCCGTAGGAGCCCACATTCATCCTCGAAAATAAGTACTCCATGTCGCACACATACTCAGAAATTCGCGCAGCGGAGGGAAACTCCGGGAGCATAGGTAGCTCCTCGATTTGTGTGCGTACGCTGAGGTCAGTCTCATAGACTGGGAATGTTTTCTCTAACCTCAGGAGTACCTCCGCCGAAGTAGAATAGGTTTTCACGATCTGTTTGACCTGTTTTTGCAAAAATTTCTTTTTGCAAGAGCGTTTTAGCAGTGAACATTTGGTGGCCACATCCACATGGGATTGGCCAGTCAACAAAAGGAACTCCGCAAATTCTTCTGCCCATTCAGGCAGATTTTTAGGGTCGAACTCCGGCAGTTCCAGCTGGATGTTCGCCTGGGCAATTGGTCTGCCCGTCTTCCCACCCCCCGGAGTTAGGCCTGAAGGCGACACGCCGGCAAGGGGGGCCAGGGCTGACAGCCCTCTTCTCTCACTTTCTGTGACAGGCACGTCCTGTAGGTCCGCCATAGGCACAGTCCTGGCACGGGGGTGAAAGGGGCTGGGGCAGGTAACCTTAGGCAACAGCCTTGAGACCCTCGATCTCTTGAGATCTTCGGCCAGGGTACTCAGCCCTGGAGAGAGAGAGAGGAACTCAGGCTTGGGTAAGGGTTCTGCAATACCCAGTTTAGCCTTAATGGCCTCTGATAAGGCCGTCACATCTGGATCTTCTGATCCAGACAGGAATTTGGCCAGTAGCTCGGCCGTTTGATCCAGGGCACCGTAGGTCGGCCTTGGATGGTGTTCTTCGACTCGTGTTGGGCCCACTTCGGGAGCCCTTGGGGTTGGGTACTCAGGTCGTAGTCGTCTTGGCAGGGATGCTGTGGACGGAGGACCTGAGTGTGCGTAGGACCCTAGATCCGTACGTGGTCTTGATCCATGTACAGCCAGGGGCTCCTCTCCATCTTCCCCACGGATGGATTTATAGTACTCTTCATGCATGATGTACTCATCCATCTTCATCTTCAGCTTCTCATATTCCTCAGGTCCTTCAATGGCAGTTGAGGATGAAGCTGGGCAATTGGATCTTGATACTGAAGCAGCCACACGTCTGTGGAGGTGACTGAAGCTGTCCCCACCGTGTGCTGCTAAGGCCTCGGTGGTAAGGCCTTTATTCTTCTCCGCCCTTCTGCGTTCTGGATCTCCTTGGGACCCAGATGCGCCACTGAGGTGATGTGGTGCTCGTTGTGGTGGTTCACTCATTGGGTGAACCACACTGCCCATTTGTACTTGGACAGTTCGGATAGGCCAGGTCCTTACACTTGGTGTGGACATTATGGTCTTGTTGTTGAGCTTTTGTTCTGCACTTCTCAGGGTCGGTTCAAAAGGTCTCAAGGGACTGTCTCTGCTACCAGAAAGATGTCCTTGAATTATGCCCTAGGTCTTTTGATGTATTCCTGCAAGTTGGTTTTGTAGTGGAAAACCCCAAACCAAAGCAGCAAGTAGAGCAAGGACTGAATATGGATCGAATCAATGAAATCAATGATTGGTTTTGGAATCCAGTGTAACACAGAAGGGCTGCAGATAGACAAAGCAGGTATATGAACATAGATTCAATCACAAATGGATAAAGCAAAAGGTTTTATATGAAAATTGGTCAGACTCTAGCCTCAGAGGTTGCAATAGGCACTTCATGTGCACTCTTTTGGGTGAAATGGTGCTGGTTAGGACTGAGGGGCATAGATGTCAGGACCACACAGAAAATGACTTGGCCAAGCAACTGAATTCAGAAACAGTTACAAAGTAGGACCACAATAAGTGGTAGAATCAATTGAGTATAGGGGTCTTGGGGTGGGAGACCACTTAGGCTTAACCTCCAAGGCCCATAAGCATGGAATGCCTGATTTATTTTGGTATGACCTCCATGAAGGAAGGTACCTCTGCTCAGTTGAGTGGTAGGGGTGAACTTCATGGGGGGGCTAGGGTCACAACCCTAGTTACTTTGAGAAAGTGTACTTTAGGCCACAAAAGAGAGATAAAAACACTTAAGTTTGTCTCAGCATCAACAAAGGGTTTTAAGGGGGGCTCAGCCTGGATCAAGCCCTCCAAGAAAGACATGGCAGTGACTTTTTCTTACTCTAGGTCCAGGTCCAGGTTCCCCAGGTGCTGGCCTTGCCGGTGCCTCAGGCGCTGGCGCTGTCTTCACGTCGGCGTCCTCCTTCCTTGTGTCCATCTTCTCGCCCTTCTGCTTATATGTGCCTGTACTCGGCGCACTGGATGTACGGCGCGGGGTTGCTGCCGGTGCGCAGAGACAGACTGCCTCTTGCTACCAGAAAAGTTTATAGTGGTTTCAACACTGTGTTTTTGTCTCTCCTGCTGCTTGCTGCTGGTGTAGGGTTTACTGCTGCTTGTTTTTGGAGATGAAAACCTTTTGTTTGCTGAAATAGAGTCAATCCAGGATAACCCAAGCCAGAGGTGTGCAAGGAGAAGAGAATCAGGATCAAAGCATGAAGGGCTGCAGTGTAAACAGTGAAAGATGAAAGGATATTCACAGAAACTGCAACTCAGGTCAAATCGGAATGCATATTCACAAAGATAGCTGAATTGTTTTGGAAAAGAGTTGGAAAACTGCCCCATGGTCACTCTATCTCCATAGTGCCATCTCAGGAGATGTGCACTCTTTGTTTTGGGTCCCATATGTGCTGAGGTGGCAGGGCATGTGGCGATGAGGTCACTGCCATGTCACATGGGATCTTCCTACTTAGCTAGGCTGACCAGGAATTGAACCCAGGACCTCTCAAAAAGAGGTGCCCAGCCCCCTAGGGTGCATACCACTAGGACAGCTAAGTATTCATGGAAAAACATAGATAAATTCATAGGCTCTGCCTTGGATATGTCAGTTCTCAGTCAACTCAGGAAAAGATGATTTGCCTCACATTGAAAGGGGATTAAGGGGTCCACTCCATATCCTGATTGGGTGTTTGGTTCCATAGGTCAAAATGTGTTATCACCAGTTTTGGTGGGACCAATACTAAGATAGAAATGCCTGGATGCTCAGTGCATCTCTAATACAACTAGAGTATGCCTCAAAGCATTGGAAAAGCACTTTTTCTTACTTTTATATTTTCCTGTCATAGATATTTTGAGGTCAACGTCTGACCGTGGCATTGCAAAAACAAAAACATTCTGGTAGATAAACCCACTCCGGTCAAAAATACGACTACACTAGTTGGAAACAGGTCATGGGGGCCTATTTCAAACTAGGCATATCTCAAAGATGTGGTGGCCCAACTGCCTAACTGCCGTGATTTGTGTGATTTGCAGGGGCCGTTTTCAAGGTCTTTCAGGGTCAAAAAGTCTAGGCTTGCACAATTCTGAAAGATGCTCGCTCCGATTACGAATAGGCCAGCAATGGTTTAAGAATGGGCGGCACAGGTGAAAGGAAGGCCAAGACTAGTTAGAGCAAACCAACACCGGCAAAACCGAGACTCGGCCAGCAGCAGTCACAAATAAGAGCACCATGTAGAAATACGCCAGCACGGTTGGAACTAGGTCATCACCAATCAGAAATATGCAAGCGGCAGGCGCGCATCCTAAAAAAGATGTAACGTGCAACAATGTGCGCTAGCTGCCTCCTTGAACACCAACTGACAACAACCAATCCCAAAATCACAATGGATCATAGGTCAGCAAAACCTGGAAATTATGGGCTACGGCAAAAGGGACCCCGCTACCCGGTGCACAACCCCCTTGCCCCCAACCCTAAAAAAGATCTGTGTTGGCATGAAATGTTTTGACCCTAAGAGATATTTGGATTTCTTTTGAATTCAAAGAAGGGCCACCAAATTCAGCTGTGATATCAAACACAATCTTCATATCATGGTAAAACAAACGTGCGAGGTGGAGGACACGGAAATGGTACTATAGGCTTCGGGTCTTTCCGCTGAAGAAAACGTGGCTACTTTTTCGTCTTCGGTGGCGCACCGGAGATGGCCGCAATGGAGCCATTGTTTTGTTTGGATTGCACACAGAAGGCAACACATGCTTGAAATCGTCACCACCGAAGACGTTGTCACCCCCACCCTGCAAGAAACTCTATTGCCTATCGTATCGGCAAGACACCTCGAAGAGGGAGGGGGCACATTCGGTCAATCACTTAGCTAGTCACAACGTTATTCAGAAGCCCCTCCATCTCCTTGCCAACACCCAAATACTGTGAAAAAGACATTTAGAAAGTCTAAACCATGCTTTCCGTAGGATATTTGATCATTATGAATGGTCAGAACACCAAAAAGATCGGTTTTGGAAATGTCCATTGTAGAGCCGCCGAGAGTGGAAAGACCCTTTAAACAGGTTGTGCCCCAGCCCCTTGCCCCCGTCTAGACACCTAATTAGGGTGAGAAGCACATGAATAGGGTCTAAGGCATGCTTTACACAAGATAATTGATCATTGTGGATGCCCAAAATGTAGAAAAAAAATCAGTTTCCAAAAATTCTATTTTTGAGCTGCAAAGGCTGGAAAGCTGTAGGTTGTGCCCGAGCCCCCTTGGGAAGCCCCCCCCCCTCCAAAACACACACCCAAATAGGGGAAAAACAGACAAGGAGGGCATTCGTCGTTTAGCGTCCATTGGAATATGTACAGAGGTCGAAAGGCGCGGTGGTGGGCTGAGTCGAGTTCAAGCGCCCGTGTCCTCCTCTACAAGCCCCCCGCCTGAGCCTGCACGGCAGCCAAGAGGGACTGAAAAACACACAAAGAGGGCATTCGGGGTTTAGTGCCCGCTGAGGTCGAGGGGCGGGAAGGTGGGCTGAGTCGATTTCAGGCGCCCATGTCCTCCCCTACAAGCCCTCCGCGTGCGCCTGCACAGCAGCCAAGAAGGACGCACTGGGGGGGACTAGGTCTCTTCCGTGCCCGCCGAGCCGTGCTGCCAATGCCGCGGCAGCGATAAAGAGGACTGCTTTGGCAGAGGCACAGAGGGCGCGCCCACCATTGTGTCTGATGGCTCTCCCTCCATGTCTACGGCCACGGCACGGGAAGCTGCGCGGAACATGGCTGGCACCGTATTGGAGGCCGCAGTCGGTGTCCGCCTACGACCCCAAATAAAGGGGGAGGGGGGTCGCCGTCGCGGAAAAACACACAAAGAGGGGCTAAAACATGCTTTACAGAGGATATTCTATCATTGTGAATGGTCAGAATATCAAAAAATATCAGCTTTTCCATTTTTGACTGCAGAACGTAGACTGATGCTTAAGCTGTTTGTGCGCACACCAAATGCCACTGAACAGTTCATGAGTTCCTGTGTGTCATCTTGCAGGTACCCCCCCCTTTGTAATAGCTACGCCAAAGTACGGAATTAATACGGTCCCTACGCCTACTGTAGCTATTACAAGGGTGTGGCTTGCGCACGACACATACAACTACCGACATAGGGAGAGTCTTTGCACTGCGCGCGCACTGCGCGCTACTTTTAGACTATGTTCCCCCCGAAGAGCCCCCAAGCACACCCCTTGGAAACGCCGTTAGAATTGGGTGACCCAAACCGCCCCAGCTCAAGAAAGCTGCAAACTACCTTCCCTTCACATAGCACACATCATGCACAACTGGAAAGGCCATGAATAGCGCATTGGTCGCCACCCTCAAGGACACATTGAAACCAGACCAAGGGGTCCGAAGCAGAGGTCGCAGTGGTCTGGGCAGCAACAGAGCTTGGCAAAGATGACATAGCAATGAATGAAGGCTGATAGTATCCTGCAAACAGATATGGTGCAAATAGCCTTTGAAAAACCTGATATGCACATATGAGAAATCCACCCTAGCATCCACTAATTCTTATAAATGCAAACAAAGGGGGACAAAATCAGAAGTCAAAACCTCCGCTAGGGGTCACCATGATGCCCCTAGGGGCCCCTAGTATCTCAAAGTATGGGTCTCTAGTACGGCCAGACGCCCAAATAGTTGCACTGCGCGCGCACTGCGCTTGAGGCGCCCCCATACACGTGAGAGAATGCATGGTATGAGTGCACCTCCGGCTCCCGGGATGGGGACGGTGATCGGATGAAGAACTCGTTCTTTGAAAAGGGGGCACAGGGGTGTGTGACCACCTGCCCACCCTTCATGTACTCCAACACCGCAAACAGGTCCCCCTTCTCTGATGGCCCCTTCATTGTGGCATCCACACGCTCACCGGTGGAACGTGTAAAAATCACTGGACGCCCAGGTTGAAAAAGAGAAGATTGCATGGTGAGCTGGTGCAAGAAAGGGGGATATACTACACAAATATCCCCCAAATCAGAGCTATGTGGGTTGAAGTGGGCAAACACTCACAACAAATGTGTCCATGACCCTATGTAGCTGGCAAATTTGTCACCAAACCCATGTGTTATGCGGCTGCACTACATTTGTACCGAATTAAAATTAGGTACCAAATTAATACAGTCCCTACGCCTACTGTAGCTATTACGGGTACAAGGGCGTAGCTATTACAAGAGGGGGGGGGGGGTAAATACACAGGGGGGACCCTTGGTTTCTAGGCTCTTTGTGAACTTGTACTCGCTCAGCTGCACCACACATACATACTGACTGCAGACAGTGGTGCTGCAGTGAATGCAGGCGGGTTGCTTTGTACGTTGGGTGAGGACATTCAAGGTTAGTAGCTGTGGCATGCCACCAGTGGAGTGTACCAGCTTGATTGGAGGGCAGAATATGCTCAGAAAATTAATGTAATTTTCTTGTTGTTTGGTTGTATGCTTTTTTGTCAATTTTCGAACAGCAATTATTAGTTCTACTCAACTCTGCACTTTGCCACTGCCTTAGGTGGCCAAAATAGGTACACTATTTTCGAAAATGAAAACGAAAAAACAGGAGGTAAAATGGGCAAATTACCCAGTTTTTCATGACGAAAAATTTTGTAGTGAGAAGACTGGTCCAAAAAATGCTCTTTTCAGGACGCTGAAGTCAGAGCTGGATTGCTCAAATCCGTGCTTTCTTCCATACGATTTCCAACTAAGAGCTATTTCTATCGCCGTGAGGCTGGGGTTGGTCACCCCACAGGTCAGTCCGCCAGGTGCTATCGTATTGAGTGGCCAGCCAGAAAGAGCGAGAATGGCCGGTGTACATAGCGCTAAGGGTCCCATGCGATGAACTGATGACTGTGCGAACACCATGAGAAAAAAAACAGACATTTGCTCCTGTGAAGCACAAGCAAGGGCAGAATGACAATCTTGGCACCTCCGCAGCACTTGAAGTGGCTGGTGACAGCACCAATATGTACATAGCGTATGGACAGGCTCTATAAAACACAACATATATGTTCAGATGGCAATCAAGGAGAGTGTGTCAATTGGGTTGGTAGGCGGATTAAATGCATTACAGAAGAATAGTAGTGGTGGTGTTTGGGTTCTCAAGCACACCACCACCACAATGACATACATACTGGAAAATATGTGTCAGTATGTATGTACATGTATGCACAGGTATATTTGCAAAGGGACCAGGTTCTGCACAAAAGCCAAAGACTTTATAAACACCTCAACTGAAACTCAATTCAACATAGCCTTACAAAGAAACTAACTAAAAACATGCTCAAAAAGAGCAAAGAACATGATTGACTAGAATCAAACAACTCAGCAACGCTGAGAAAAATCTTTCCACTTTTCTTTTTTATTGGGGACAACATCCCCTGTCCCTTTTCACCAGGCCTCACTCTCCTTTACGTTTCCTCACAGCTTCTGACTGGAGATTTATTTGTCAACACCCAGATGACCAAATAGCTCAGGTGTACATCATGGAAGTCATGCATTCGGCATGCAATATTCAATGACTGGCCACAAGCAAGGCAGGCAGGCATGGCCGGGGTTTCAAATGGGACCTGAAGCTGTTTACAGTTTCTTCAAGGATGTGCCTGCCACGCCCAAAGGCCAAACATCAATCTGAAAAATCAAGTAAAACTTAGTGGTATGACAAGATATTTCAAAGGTGAAAGTGGCTGCATGGCGACAATCCAGTGCTGGCATACTGTTGCGAAACACCCAACGCATAACCCATTTACGGGTGGATTCATGTTCAACACTACACGGGTGTTGATATGTTCCACCAAACAATTTTTGCATGCAGCCGGTGGGGAAGTGCATAGGCAGAGAAGATACTCCCAAAATACCAATTGAGGGCTGCAAAGCTAGTTGGCAAAGAATTCAAAAAGGTTATGATGTGTGCCCGAAAAACCAGCACGGGGGAGGGGGGGGCAGAGGTAACTCATTGACTTTGGGTGCATTAAAATTTGTTCCAAGCATCGAAAGCAGTACACAGCGCACAGCATTCCTAATACAAGACTCTGTGAGCACACACAACTGTAGAAAAAACTTGCCACTGTCACCTGCCACTACAAGCCCAGGTTGGATGCTCCAGATCCCAAGGTGGGTTGTGCGCTAAATATAAACTGCACCCTTCATGCCCAAGCTGCAAGACTGAAGCCCAGCAGTCTGCTGCAAGGAACAAACACAGGACTGCTTGCTAAATCCATTCAATGAGACCTGCTGTTGGTGATTTGCTATTTGCTTCTGCCTCTGTGGGAATCAACATTGTCCCGCCATTCCTCATCCCAACTCCGGCAAAGTCTGTGCCATGTAGTACACATTGGACCAACTTCCAGCGTTAATAATTCACCCAGTGCAAGACAACAGAACCACAAACAACCGCTTGCACAGCAAGGCATCTGAATATTTCAAGGAATGAGGGCCCCAAGTTTTGTGCAATCTTCCTTCCGTGTGAAGACACACGCAGCAATCTAATCTGATGCCGATTAAAAATGAAGATACTTAAGAAATGCTGATGACCCAGAGATTCGCCTTCCCTTTGGTTCGAGGGAAGGGAGCACGAATGTGTCTGCCATGCAGGCTGGCCACCATTTGCAGGCTGCCCCGGGCGTTGGGTGTGTGGTGTTGTGGCAGGGGCAAGGGGCCCCAACATCACATTCAAAGCCCAAAGCGTTCTCAAAGTGTAGGCGCTCAGTCCTGTTAGTGTTGGCTCCAAACTGCCCCCGGCTCTGCTTGTCTGCTTGTCTGGCGTTGCAATAGGGGCAACGGGAGGCGCCCCGTCCAGGCCTTTGCTTTGTGGGGGCGGGGGCTGGGGGTGACCCCCTGCCCTGGTGAGGGGATCTCAGTAGGATCCAGCCCCACATGCCGGTCAGCTCAGTAGGAAGGAGCCCCGCCTTGTGGGCAACTGAGTAGGCTCCTCACTAGGAACCTGCCCTGACCCCTCCCCCCCCCCCCACTAAGCAAAAGCCTGGCCCCGTCCCACTGCAGCACAACACAAGATGGTGATTGGTGCACTGCTGATGGTCGGCACATAACCGGCGAGCCATGTGCTCTGATGCACAGTCCACGGGGGCGTTTGCGCACAGCATGTGCAGGGCGTGAATCACTTGGGTGACTTGGGTACAATGGCGTACCGGGTGGGTCGTTTGGTTGTCCTTGGGAGCCTCCAGTCCAAACACCTGCGTGGATTCCACAGACTGCCTTCCTCTCCTCAAACCCGACAGCGTCGCCTGGAACCACACCCATGCCCCTACTCCCATGAACTATGGGTGTTGGGTGCGGTACAAACGAAAAGCGCGCAGGGAACGCCCCTGTGGTGTCACCCCGAAATACCTGCACAGTGCGTCAGGGACGCCGCACGGTGGATTTTCTGTCAATTGGGTTGGAAAACAGGGAATTTGTGCCGCGCGTGCACAGTGCAGGCATGGCGCACGTAACACCCCTTTACTGCACAGTTGTCCTTCTTGTCATACCATACGGGGACAGCCGCACTCTGGTGTTGATCCTTCGTAAATATTACAAAAGTAAAGACCAGATGATGGCCAGCGATGCATGGTTTCAAGTAAAGTGCACTGGGGGCGTCCTATGTACACATATTCTGACCCATCACTTCAAGATCTCCAATCCCCAAAACAGGATAGAAATGTGCGCAAAATACAATGAGGGGGGTCTCAGATTGTCATGACAGTTGTGTTTCCGGTTGTGTGTGAGGATTGGCAGGAACGGCGCCACCACCAAAGACTCTGGTGCCTTTTGCGTGACCGTTGTGCCAGCGGAGCGCATTCAATCGCCAACCACCACAACATAGATAAACGTGTACAGATGCCAGGATGGTATGCGACATTCATGCACCGCTTTCCTCAGATTCAGTCCTACGCCCTCTGATACACCCTCTACTGATACAAACCTACAGCTTCGAATGGGGGGTGGGGGGGGGGGGGGGCGTGCAAAGGCACCCACAAACTCGAGCATTCCCAATTTCCAGCACCAGCAACTCTTCTTAACTAACCCCGAGAGAATTGACAACAGGAGGCCCGTGGTCAGCAGGGTCAGGGTGGGAGGTTCAGGCATTCAAGAGGGGGGGCGTGAATCATTTTGCCAGACATCACCATGCAAACCGACCTTCCCTCTGTTGCCTCGCATGGCCCCGCGGTCCATCCAGCGCACATATGCCACCCAACAGCAGCAACGTGCAGTGGCCCTGTGACCGTGGGTTCCATGACTCGCCTCTGGCAGTTGCCACCTATCGCCCGAGCCTAATGCACTTTAACTGCTGTAGGGGTGAGAAGGGGAGGGGATGGTTTGCCATAAAGAGGGAGAGAATGGATCCGATGTGGGGGGAGGGTGCAGTGCTCTATTCATTGCCGGGGGATGGAGGCTGGACTTGGTGCATATCATGCAACCTTCAGGGGACGTGATGGCCCACCACACGTGCCAGCTCGACGGATTGCTGACGCCAACACCCTGTTCGGCAAGAAACCCCAGACCAGACATGGCACTAGTGTCCGGCAGGGGAACTGAGTTTCGTTAGGAATCAGCGCTGTCCCATGTACCACTCGGTAATATCCGCTGCTGTCGCAACCACAACTCAGTAGGAACAAGTCGTGTCCCATGTCTGGCGCAGGAAGATGCAGCTCCTTCTTATCACGCGTGACCTGGCAGACGCTAGTGCCAAGTCTGCCCCAGACCACCTATCACAATCCACTGAGCGTCCGCAAATGCGTGCGCGCTTGGCAGTTCAATGGTGCAGACAAGCCCTCTCCTCTCGGGCCCACGTCATGACTTTGGCATGACTCGTAACTCAAAGAGACCGCAATGGCTGCACGGTCCCCAACGTCATTCCTCTAACTGGCATTCATGGCGTCCCCCAAAAGCTCCATCCATTGTGCTGGCGTCTTTGGACTGCCGTACGAGACCTTGACAAACGTATAGGGTTCGTGCTTCGGTCTGCCCCATGTGCAAGGCAGTGAACTCCTGTGGAGGCACCGCAAACTACGCCTTTGCAATGCGTCGTGGTCCAAAGGCGGGAGGGCAAGGGCACGGGACTGATGACATCATCTGGCGCAGGGGCACGCAGTGGGAACTGCAACTCCGAAGCATCCCAAAAGCAGCAGCGTCTCGCTTTGCTTGTGTTTGACTGAAACCCCCCTGAAACCGAGGCCTGATTCAACCCAAATCCCAACAAAGACACAACTGCACTGAGATCGGAGGTGGTCTGCACACATGGTCTGCCTCTGTGTCTTCTGGAAAACTAAAATCATTTGCATAACTTTATAAATGCCGCAAATGATGCAAGAAAGAAGAACGTTGCCTTCAAAAGGGCGGGGGGGGGGGGGCAAACAGGACCGTGCGATGGACCCCTGTCCTCACAAACCAGACCTCGGCAAACGTGTCCACGGGATTCAATCCAACACACAAACAAGAACAATAACCGCAGCAGCAGAAGCATTGGCTCAGGGTTCTCGCGGTTCGGTGGTGCCTGTCATTTGGATTGGGGACCTGCAGCCCGGGTACCATTGCCACAGATGACGGCGGATATGGCCTCTCAAATCAACAGAACTTCAGGAGGCGTAAAGCAGCATCTGCAGAATGATTTGTTTGGGCCGGATCCGACCACCAACCCCATCAGCAACACCCCAACCACATCTCTGACGCCCAGCCGAACAGGACTGATGCCGACGCTGTATGATGAGGCACAAACAGGGGGAGATGGTCGTGTCGCTATCCTTTGAGGGGGTCAACATGCCTCACCATGCTTCAAGGAACCGAGACTTTTTTGGAGCGCTGATCTGACGGCACTTTGCCATGGCACCATGCGCGTGCCTGCGCGGAAGTACACGTGCAAGAGACCGCGGTTGCAGATGAATGGCATGCTAACGAGGGGGGCCACTGGCTGCTCAAGGAGGCCCCAGTGTGCATGCCTCTGCATGGGGGTGTGAACGGGTGTGGGCGTGAGTGGGTGTGGATGTGGATGTGCCGAGTGCACCGTCAGCCAAGGGCAGAAGGAAACACTTCAACAACACTAGGCCTGTGAAAAGTATTAACAATTGGCAGTGAATGGAGAGCGAGGAAAGCAGCCGTGAGAAGGCGGATGCCCTGTGCAAAGCACTGAAGATATCCGAATGGGTTCCAGTGCTGAACTTATTCATGGATCTAGAAAAAAGGGGGGGGGTGCGTTCAAAAAGCTGCTTCACATTTGACCTTCAAAACTTGCGGCTCTCAACAAAAAAAAAATTAAAATACCCTCCTCCTCTCTTGAAAAACTTGGGGTTACAGAAAATATTCCGGAATTCTGCACCCGTAAAATAAAATGAAAAAGCATGCAGATGCTGACGGTGCCAGTGGCTAGTGAATCATCAAAAGATTGGGCAATTTTTGTGGAATCAAGATCAAACCTCAGATCACACAGTGGCCGGCTTATGCCGTGCAAAGGACCAATCACCAGCAAGCGGATGGAGCACACAGTGCAATTCAAACCCAAGAGACGCAGGGGAGCAACTAACGTGGACCACGGAAGAGCAACGCGCACGATCTGGTTCTGCGAGAGGACCGGGGCACCCAGCGCAACACCCAACACCACCGCGCGCGCCCTCCGTGGCAGCAAGGCCCCGGCAAACACAACCACGGGGATTGGGCGGCACGACAGCTTTCTCGGCACATGTATCGCGGCTTCAGGGGCTGCCTCAGGGCACCGTGCTGAGGACCATTCTGTTTCCACAGGTTGGGCAGGGCGGACGTGAGGAAACGCGGACAGAGGACGGCGTCCCGCGCCAGATGCTTCCGTTGGCGACCATGAATACGGAAGCGTGACTGGCGTAGGAAGACAGGGAAGGTCAAAAACATTCACAATCAAGTCCAGATCGAGGGAGGGGCACCCCCATTCCAAGAAAACATAATGTCTGCTGGACTGCCTCGTGCCTTGAGCCTCAAGAAAGCGGCCCAGCAGGTCCTGTCCCGAGGGCACGCTGCAGTGTGACCCTGGACCCTAAGATGGGGTGATGCGAAGGGGGGCGAGGGGGCAGCTGGGTCCAAGCGGGCCTCTGAGGGGTGGGGATTGGGGAAAACGGGCCGGGGACACCCCAACAAATATACCTCAGAAATACTCAAGCGTCCCCATCTCTGGGGCAGCTCCGGTACCAAGCTCTGTTTTGCATTGGCGTTGATCCTCCTGGTGTACCGACGGACAAAGGGTGTGTTGACGGAGGTGAGGTGACGGGATGGGGTGGTGGGTGGGTCCGGGATTGCATGTCAGCGCCCCCCTGTGTGCTGCCCCATGGATCACAGTATTCAAATCATTTCTTGCAGCAGGGCTACCTCTCGATGATTCAGCTGCTGCGGGTCAACGCGCGCAAATTCAAGCCGGGCAATGCATCTTCGTGAATTGCACGCAGACAGGACTTCAGGCGCGTTCCGTGACCACTGTATGCACGCAGCCATTGAGTCTGCCTGCACGAGGTTGAAAGCTTGCTTGGGCGCTTATCTGTCAGCCCAGCTTTGAGTCCTGCTTCAGGTTGACTCTCCACCCCTGCACTGCCGTCCTGGCCCTTGCACATGACTCTTGTTTGCGCATGCCCCTTTCTCAGAGGCGGCCGAGCATCCTTGGGTGCAGCAGCTGAAGCCGGGAGAAGACCTCACTCGCGGTATGCAGCACTTGGCAGAGAACGGATAGTGCTTGAGAATGCAGGTGCACCGTCATGATTCCTTTTTTCAGTCAAAGGGCTTGGCATGCAAGTACTGCTCTGCAATGAGCGTGTGCCAGGCGGCGATCATCATTATGGTCGTTCGCACTCGTCGGCGGCAGCCAGTTGGGGGTCGCTCTACGACAACAGCTGAATGACTGGTGGTCGGCATTGGCTGCAGGTGCGTGGCCGACAAAGTACCGCCTGATCGTTCCTCATGATCTCCTCAAAGGAGCAGACCGCCACTGCCACCCCAATAGTAGGCCGCAGTATGTCTGGATTCGATGGACACGGGGGTGGAAGACCAATTGATCGACCCATTCACGGAGTCGAAAGACAGGCTGTTCAGCCCCTGCAGAATTCGATGAAGATCCTTGCCACTGACCCTCCTTTACTCCTCGCCCTGCCTCCCCTAGTACCGTGGGGGAGCAGTGCCTCATTGCTGTCCCTACTATGGAAATGCAGCCTCACTCAACAGCGGGCGGAAACCACAAAAAGTACCAGCACCAATTGAAGCAAAACCATAGGAACATTCGAAATGCCAATGGGGCAATCTGCGCAGGTAAATCCACCTTTACCCAATTTGAGTAGAGGAAGAGGGTTGTTGGGGAAGCAGGGCAGCAACAATTAGTGTAGGGCGAGGTGACAACAACACGTCGAGGGCCATTTCGCCAAGGGTCTCTGGCACTGGGTCTCCGGCTAGCCGCAGACCAGCAGTTTCGTATGCGGCCTGCTTCGGCACACAGGCGATACCAAGTCATTCACACATTCAGCGCCATCATAAGGTCGAGAGCTCCCCTAACACTGGCTTCATATGGTGCTCCACACACAAGCATACGCACACCCTGCTTGTGCGCACCCTCGCACACGCGTTGGCGTCCCCACAAAAGCTGGATGGGTGAAGTATTATGGGTGCACACAACGAACCCTACCAATATTCTGCTGACACACCTGTGAGCCGCCCAGTCCAAATTGAAGGTCGACAGCTGCCATCGTTGCAGCCTTGGAACTTGGCATACTGTTGTGCCGTTGCACCAATTTGGGCTTCAGGCCTGCGGATGGCACTGGTGCTTTCGGCTTTGTGGCGGTCGGCTTCGGGAGTGGCCGATTCCCATCCACTTTGCAGAGTCCCAATTCCTTGCACACATGGTTGCAAGTGTGCTTCTGGAAGAAGGACTGCAGTGCACTGTATCCTGTGTCTGTGTAGCCGTACTTCAGCTGGTCGAGGCTGACAATGGCAGGGTCGGTGTATGTGGACCCCACACCCTGAATGTCTAACACGGCATATTCGTGGTCGCTGTGAAGGAAGCTGCACAAAGAGTGAGACACGGGGAACCACCAGAGCGTGCCACAAGCGTAGAGAGGGTGGTACAATGAAGAAGCAGTGTACCTCTGCAATTGACGAAGCACCGTGTTTCCGCCCCACCAGCAGAAGCCTCTTCAAAAGCGATCGAATATTGCTCATGCGCATGCTCAAACGCACCCTCAAACGCACTATATATAGCAGCAATCGGAGGCGGCACCGGTTCAACCTTAGTGAATGGTCTCAACAACCCTGCTCCAGTACTGCTGTATTGCTGTGAAAAAGGCTGCGTTTGTGCACGCACGCAGAGGTGGTCAAGCGCTCCCATCAGGTTGCAGCCTTCTGCCCCGCAGGCGCAGGCGGCCACTTCCTGCGGGCCGGCATGGGGGGCGAGCTGTGGGTTTGGCGGCATAAACAGCCCTGTTCAGTGTGCTGGGTGGAGACGTTTGCCCGTGCCAGCAATCCATCAATCGGCACACCGTATTTTGTGGGAGGACCCACAAAGTGCGTATTAGCGCGGTGGCTGGCAAGCCCAGCACAAGGTGGCTTTCACACCAATCAACAAAAGGAAAGCAACTTTGAGGGTCTTCCCCTGCGGATACCTGAAATGGGAGAAAGCTGCTGCTACATCAAAGTGCCTCTTCTCCTCTTCAGTCCAAGGCTGCCTCTCCACGTCACCAAAAATGTTGTTGTACTTAGTGAACTTACCTTCAAGATGCTCTTCCACGGAATACCTGGCGCAACAAAACACACGTTTTGTTGTCGGACACCCGTACGCATTCCAACCTTGATCTCCGGAAGTCGAGACAACGGGCAATATAATGCATCTAATACTGACAATAATGCATATAACCAAATTCGAACTTCAACCGCTGCGCAACAGGTACCACGAGCCAAATGTGGTTGGCTGCCTCGCTGGCACGGAGACCCTACAAATTTAGCGTCACAAGAGCACTCGAAAGTGCCATCTCGACGCCGCGATCGAGCCTAGACGGACCTTGGCGCGTTTGGCGGGTGGCGAAACCCGTGACGCGCAAAGTTCCTTTGATCGCGACGTCGAGGGAACATGGTCCGAGATTTTAGACGAAAAATTCAATCGATAGTGGTGTGGCATTGATAACGCGTTTCAAACCTTTCCTTCTTCCGATGCTTTTCGCACTAACATTGCCTTTGAACCGGCCACGACAACCGCAAAACACGTACACCTGTGAGGTTAAGTCGTGTCGGACAATTCCAAGGTTTGGATGCCTTATCTCAAAAAGGGCACTTGCTACTTCCACACATGAGGAAGGTCCTAAGATGGCAAGATTGCGTCTAAAAGCTCACCTCTTATCTATGAGGACGGATTACCATCTTGTGGCTGGGCTCTACCTCGTGCTTCCTTGGTGGAATGCTTGATGGCCAGCGGGCACGCTTGTGCCCGCCGGCAACTTCTTGCAAAACCTCAATCACAATACCGTCACACGAGGAGCAATCGCCTCCGCCTCCACCGATTACCATACCCAACTTTGGGCGAAAAAATAATGACTTGTGCACAAAGACACAAAGAAAAATATCATGGACGCTCGTTTCGAAAAAAGAATCTTGCTCCATGTTCTCGTCACTCGCCACTACGATGCCACATGCCCAACACCTTTTAATTGTGCACCGAAAAACCGAGTTGGTATGGGAAAAACCAACCCAATTGCCTCCACAAAGTGTCAATAGCGCAAGAGGGGACGGCATTGTGAAGGCTGCAATAGCAAGAAACTCTGGCGCACAACTGTTGGCGAAGGCAACAAACCATTCATTCTTTAGCTCCAACAACCGGATACATTGTACAAATCTCACGGTCGGAAAATCTGGTAGACGCGCTCGAAGTAGTTCATTAAAGGGAGCCGTCAAGCAGCCAGCTAGGTAGGAGTTCACATGATCCTCCCGAAAGCCTTGCTTTCCATCTTTAAATTTGTACCGCTTGGCAACCTAAAACCAAATACGAATTAACGACAATCAAAACACCGCGTTCCTAGTGGGTGCCTTCCAGTTCGTGCCTTCTGGGAGGGAAACAAAAGAGGGAGGGGAAACCTGCATGGGTCCCTTCTCGCCGTCGGCGCGGATTAACCAAATGCGATGTGCTTCGCACACGCCACCAGATGCAAAGGGCTCGTCCTCCATCGTGACGACAACCGCTTCTGTACGTATCAACTCCAACCGCGTCGTATCATCCTTATAGAAGTGCACCTTTGCTGCGTGTGTTTGCGATGTCGAAGAAGGTGATCTTCGTGCACCCGACTTAACTCCTTGGACTGGCAAGTTGTACGGCACATTTGATGAAGAAGACCACGAAGGCCAAGACGACCCGGAGTACATGCCACTTGCTTCCGTTGTTAAAGAGGCCATCAAACCACAAAAAATACGGCCACGGCCTCACGACACCCTAATCAAACAAGTCGTGAGAATCTACTGAAGTGATAAATTGTTTGCAGTTGTACCACATCTCAACCGTTGATACCCAGTATTGCGAGAAGACCGACCCATATCATCCACAAGGACTTCTCTTGCAAAAGAGAAAAGCCCCATGCTCAACATGCAGTGACAAATTTCACTCGTTCTTTTTCCCGGCGTACTGTGTTTGGTGGCTCAACAGCGGGGTAGCATTTTGAGACAGAAACGCCACACATCACGTTTCTTCCATGTTTCTTGGAATGGAAGCAATACACACGATTTACACCGGGTTTGTCGTTTGCCTCGCCAACTCCTCGTTCAGCTCCCTCTACCCACTTTGCCTTGCAAAAAAAAAAACGTTGTTGAGAGATGGGTTGCCGTTACCAAGTTGAGTGCTCCTTGAACCACCTGAAGAGGAAGAGCCAGAACCAAAAAGCAGCAAGACATCAACGCCATGCTTATCCCAAAATTCCTCGTACTGGGTCAGGTGGTTCCACTGATCGCTAGTTTTCTTTTTGTGGCTTTGTCACCCCACGCCCCAAGTCTAGCATTTTGGCGGTGCAGTGCAACAATCCTCCTTCTGCCCAGACAGTACCCTTTTTAAAAAGACATTAACCCCAACGACAGGGCAGACCGGTTGCTTTCAGCAAACCCCAAATACCCCCTGCCCAGAGCTGCCACAGTTGTGGGATTTTTGCAATCCCCTCCAAGGATAAATACGTCAAAGTATGAAAATTATCCAAGGGAATCGATGCCCTGGATCAAAGTGCATTCCAGCGGTAACATAAACAGCAGATCGTTTGCAAAACCAACGTCATTGAGCTCGAACGTGCCATCTCGTGCAACAGACCTTCTGGCATCTGCTCTAGTAGCCTCTACCATGGTATGTCGCGAAGGTCAGCCACAATTGTGGCAACGAACGGTACCGGGGGAGCTAGGTGGGTATCCTAAAAGTGGTGGAAGGAAAAACCCTCATATGGGTATATCTTGGGGACCCAAAAAGCTCATATGGGTATATTTTGGGGAGGATGGGGGAGGGGTTTTGTGACTTGACTCGGACCTCAGCAGTGGCAAACCCAACCTCACACAGGCAAACCCTTTACGCCGGTTTACGCAGTTTATGCAGTTTATGCAGACCGAACAGTTTATGCAGTTTATGCGGTTCGTTTTAGTTTATCAGAAGACCGGTCCAGACCGGTCCAGACCGGTCCTTGAACAAACCGCGTAAAACGATCTAAACGGGCCGGTCCGATCATTTCGAGCAGTTTATGCAGACCGAACAGTTTATGCAGTTTATGCGGTTCGTTTTAGTTTACCAGAAGACCGGTCCAGACCGGTCCAGACCGGTCCTTGAACAAACCGCGTAAAACGATCTAAACGGGCCGGTCCGATCATTTCGAGCAGTTTATGCAGTTTGACTTGACTTGGACCTCAGCAGTGGCAAACCCAACCTCACACAGGCAAACCCTGAAGGCATGGAACATAAAACTCAGACATGAAATGTGAAATGTCCTTAGTTCTTCGACACTTGAGCCCGCCACTCCAAAAGCTGCTTACACCGATGCAACTCAGCTGGCGAAAGTTGTTCACCACATGCAGTCCGAGCATACAACTGAGCCAAGTGAGTATCAACCTGCTGAATCATCAAAAGCATATCACTGGCAACTTGAGGAGGAGGAGGTAGGGGTTGAGTGGCTTGCCGGCTTCGTTGAGGATTTGGTAAACTCCTTTCCATTGGGGTGCATAGCGTTTTCCTTGCTTGGTGACAATGAATTTGGCTCTTTTGAATGTCATGTCCGCCGAACACTTGTCAGCCCCCATCATTGCCATGTGCCAAAAGTAGAAATCTTTGTACCGCTCCCAATGTTGCAAAATAATTTCTTTGATTAATGCACGGCATGGGACGTACATGTAATTTTCGAACTTGATAAATTCCGGATACGGGATTTCTTGGCCCAAGAAAATTGCGCGTAGATCATATGCCAAACAATCACGCCATTGGTTCAAGTGCATCTTGTGATCACCTCCTTGACACTTCACTTCAACACCATATTGACTTGGGGGATCCCACACATAAATCATTGGAGCCACATACAATAACGGATCATTACGCATGTTGGTATTGAGGTTGGTGTGGGGCACCACAAAATCAGGTCTCACCATCTTTTGTTTTTCACCAAGCTTGTCCCGGGTCATCTTGTCTATTTGCTTAACAAATTGCGAGGTTTGGTACTGCGGCCGTTGCATTGCCTCGGTTCCTACCCGTTGTTGCTTGATGGGCTCATCATCATCCGAGGACTCATACTCCACTTCTTCCTCAATGACTCCTTGACCTCCTGGGCCCTCCATGTGGTCTGAATATGAATGCGTGAACCATTTTACACCGAAATTTCTGTTAAATTCTGTTGCGTTCTCATTTTTCGTCTGTAGTACTTCAGCGGCTGAACAGGCGCGGCGCCGCGGCTTAATTCTGGCTTAAGCCGCGGCGCCGGACTGGCTTAAGCCATCGCCGGACTGGCTGAAGCCAAATACCCACCTAGCTCCCCCTCTCCCCAACGAACACCTCGCTTCAGCTTGTCCAAAGCCGCCTGCGCGCCACACTGGGGTGGTCAACGGAGAAATTATCTTTTAATTCCTGAACGGTATGCATGCGTTTTTTACATGTTTCCATTAAGTAACTCAATAGTTTTTATTCTGTATTTTTTTTTCTGGTCCGGATCGCCGTTTTACCCATGTCGGTCGATTATCTTCACTTCTATGCAGCCGAGAACAAGAAGAAGTTTGTAGGCCTGCTTGGTCTGCAAAGAGCTCCGTGACCACAAAGTTTCGGATTCCATCCTCAGGTATGCACGTTCGTAGTTCAACAACAAGGTCTCAATTTGTAAGATGCCACCATTGCCAATCTACCATTGTGGTAGATTGGTTCGTCAAACTAAGAGTTCAGTGGTTCTACATTTGCGGTTGGTGTTTTGTGTGAGTGGTAAGCAACAAGTTTTGGGACAATGGAGGTTGGTGTCTTCCGATGCTTGCACCATGATGCTTAGATTCAAGGATACAAAATAGGTCATTTTAGAGACTTTCATCTTGCGAAAATCCGGCCACATGGGGAGGTGTAGGTTTCAAAACTATGTTCGATTCCACCTCCGGTATCCTCTTTGGTGCACGAAAGACGGCAACGATCGCCCAATAACAAAACTACCGCTTCGGCACCCGCTCGGTATATCTTACTAGGAATCCGTGCGCTTGGTGCGCTTGGCGGCTTTCAAGGACAAGGACAAAGCTTTGAGCCTTTAGGGCTTTGAACGGTATGTACTAGTGTATGGTCTTCGCCGTTGTAGTTGTTCAACTTTCTCTCATGGGTTGCTTTCCCTTTTAGATGCAAGGAACTTGGCCCGGGCGACCAAGGAAGGCCAAGACGGAAGGCTTTTGTGTGGTGTGCCGCAAGGTCAAGACTTCGAAGTTTGAGCCTTTGAAGCCCGAGTTCGAGGGCCGATATAGGGCCAGAGATGGCTTGTACCCGTGTTGCATCGAGTGTTGGCCAATTGTCGGAAGTGAAGATCAAGGGTCCCCTCCCAAGAAGAGACGGATAACCCCTCCCACCACTCCCCAATCCTCGAAGGTTGAATTCCAAGAAATAGGGCACCCGCCTTGCGATTTGTGCACGCAAAAGAGAGCATGCTTCCGCACTTTTGAGCCAACCTCCAATGGCTTTGAGACGTGCAATTTTTTGAAGCAATTGTTGGGTGGAGGAGAGAGGAGAGAGGATGCTTTTGCTGTTTGTAAGGCGTGTTACAAAGAGAATTTGTCCATTCGGACGGCTTTGCAAGAGTTGGCTTCACGGCTTGGTTTTGAAGACCCTCCGGAAGCTTCATATTTTTCATCTTGTGTTTTTCAATGCAATGAAAAGACTTCCACTCAATTGGTTTTTGAAGATTGTAAGCCAACCATGGTGGATGCTGCAACCAACACCCCAACCCTTTCTTTGTGTTTGTGTGGCAATTGTTGGAGGGGTACACGACCTCATTCGAATTGCCTTTTTTGTCCCAAAGCCACAAGCTTGGGGTATCGCGAGCACTGGACTATAAGAACTTTGTAATGAGTTGGGTTGACTTTGTGGAGGACTGGTGGCATAACCCAGAGGGTGCCTTTTTTCATCTCCCACCACTGGAAACCCTTCCGGATGACCAACGGGAGGTGGTTTTGCTCATGATTGCAGCGGTGCATGGCACATTTCAAAAGCATGTTGTGCCTCATGTGAATAACGGTGATGGGTTTACGTCCTCGACCAACCGGGTTGGAGAGACCGTGTTCCGTTACATGCGAGCATGCTTCGACCAGAATCAAAGCACACGCATGGTGTTGGTAGCATCTCATTTCATTGTGGCCCGTAGCAAGTACCTAAAGTTGGTGATTAGCGAACCATGGCGCATGAAGCAAGTGATGAATAGAGTCAGCAAGCGCCTTGATTCACCCGAGTGCAGGTACCTAACTTACTGCTACCTTCGGTTGTCTGAGTTGGTAAAGGAGAATGAGAAGAAGAAGGCGAGGGCTGTAGCAAAGGATCGCGAGAGTAAGCTTCGGGGTAGGCTTGTTGTGGCTAAGTTGTTGCCTAAGGATGTAGGTGATTTGACTGTAGAACACCTTAAGAAGGCCACTCGAGGGTTGCGGCAGCGTGAGCCTGACCTTGTTGATTTTTTGCGCTTGAACGTGAACCGTGAGCAATTGATGAACCAATTGGAGGATTGGGTTGACACTGACAATGTGTGTTGACCATTTCATGCTTCTTTTGTGCATACGAGTCTTGTGCTAGGGAGGGAGGGGGCCTTCTATGCCTTTCGTGCCCATCTTTTCTTTTCGGAGGGACCCAGAACCAGGGGTCAGACAGGCAGCAAAAACCCCCCGGGACCCGGGCACGAGGCCACGCGACATCGACTCGAAAAGCACCTTTGAACCCTCCACCTAAGAGTTCGGGTCCCAAGCTCGCCGTAGCAACTTTCGGAGGTGCTTTTCGAGCCATATAGCCAAAACGGTGGCCGGGTACATTGAGTCCACGAAAAGCAGGGTTTCGGTAGCCCCTGGGCAGGTTTCGGACAAGCTGACCTCGCTGCATGCAACACTTTCGGACATCACAGGACACAGTATTTTTGCAATCCGTGAAGCCACAAATTCATGAATATGATGTAGCTATTCAATTCTACGAAGATTCTTCCGGGTACTTGCCTCCGGTACCCCTGTATTAAGTGATCCACTGATTCACATCGCAGAGCAAAACGATATTTACGATGCAACAAAAGCCCACATTGTAATCAAACTTTAACATGACTTACAGTGAATTAACTTGGAAATCCTAGAAGCCCCAAACCAATAATTTTGCACCTCTTCCTTCCTGTTGTGTCAAACCCAGAAAGAAACTCCTGAGACTGTTAACTCGGAATGTTTCGTCGACTGCCCAACAAAATGCTCTACCATCAGGACACGCATATGATACAGAACGGCCATCAAGGGCCCAGAGGACACGCATATGATATAGCACGGGCATCAACGGGCTAAGAGGACCCGAATGTGGTATAGAACGGCCATCCAGGGTCGTGCAACTAGTTTGTCGGTTTTTATGGCAAACGAGTAAGAAATCCCTCACCTTGTGGATATTGCGAAAACACTTTCCAAGCACCTGGAATAGTCAAAATTCCTTGGTACATCAACTCAATCCCTGGCCTGTTGCCTGGGGGGCAACTTCCCAACAGTGCCGAGTTCCTGCCGAAATCGAGCTGGAGCCCCAAGGCGTTTCCTCGGAGGTGACAACTTTATGCATTTCAGGGCCCATTTGCCGACCACACACCAAGCTCTCCCCCACTCGTGCCCCAAATACATATCGCAAAACTCAAACAGGTGCAAGTGAATTGGTTGGAATCATCAGTACAGCGTTACAATAAAAGCATTGTCTTCACGATGAAACAGTCAGACAGGTGTTCCAGTGACACCAAGAAGTGAGAGAAAAGCGAAACCCGGCGTCCCTTTGATATCTGACATGGTTTATTACACTTATTCAATTTTGGTCTGCAGATCATCAACCCATGGATCCACTCCTGAAGTGGATCATTTGGTTACTGTTCGCAAACTTGTGGACAATCTCTCATACAGCTCCATGTATGCACCCTGCGTCGACGGCTATCGTATCCCCACTTTCAATTTTGTGTATCAAGCGTGTTCCGCACCCTGCTTTTTGCCGTGGTGCTGTGCTGGGCAAACCCTCCCTCTGTTCCAGGTGCTTCTTGCTCTCAACAATCGAAATGCGTGAAGTTCGTGATGGGCACTTGTTCAGGTGGTGCACGACAGGTGTGTATGCAGCGAACAAACGGAGGTGGGGCATGCGTGAAGTCCGACAAGGACACCATCAGTCACATCTGCAGTTCTGTCGCTGGCGACGATGCCAAGATCTCCTCCTGGGCCTTCACTGACTCACGGACGGAGTGCCAAACTGTCACAGGTCCTGCCCAAACGCTTTCTGCTTCTGTCGGGCAAAGGAAACTCCGGAAGGGGGTGTGCCTTGCTCTTCGTAAATGAACCCTCCCGCCCACACAAAAGGGCACACGCATGGTCCCGGGGGGGGGGGGGGCTTGGGTTCTTAGGGATGCTCTGACTGGAGGTCAGTTCTTTCTAATTTCCAATGAATGCAGCCGCAGGTTGTGAGGAAGTGTGCGATGAGTAAGTTTGCGTGTTTTGTATGATGGCAAGCAGCCTTCGGGCCGGGTGCTCAGTGCGAGTCAAATACAACCACACAAGATCCCCGACACCGCACGACTCCCCATCATCACACTAAATAGTCCCATAGTCCCATTTGGTGCATCAAGGGTGCAGAAAGGGGAGGGAACAAGGAGGGGCCTGAACCCAAGCTGAGACTCATTGGGTGCCCCTGCCACGTCCGGCCGCCCGAGGTATTGTGGCCCCCAGAAGTCGCTCAATCCCAGGTTCAACTCAGGGAGGGCGGGGGGGGGAAGCGGGGGAGTGGAGTGTGGTGAGGCGCGGCTTCTGCCTGCACTTCAGCGCGTCAAACGGCTTCTGTTGCAGAATGTCCACACCCGAGCGTTACCTTTTCGGGTAATTCCAACACAGCTGCCCAGTTCTGCACTGCACTTGTGTGTTCTTTGCCCAGCCATGCCGCCGCCCCCCTTGGGGCCGGGTGCACTGGGGCGGGGCCGGCTGTGTAGGTGCTGAGGTTTGGAGGGGATGTACCGGGGGGCGGCAGGGGCCCCCGGTACCAAGGAAAGCCGGTGTGCAAAGCCAGTACAAATGCACCTTTGAGGTCAGGGTTCAGAAGTGTAGAAGGACTCGGGGGGCAAGTAGGGACACCCTGGCCCTTATTTTGAGGGAAGGAAACCGTGTTCTGTCCCTTGCAGACTCCACGGCAGCAACCGGGGAATGACTTGAATCCCCAAGCCCAACGCATCTCGTGCAGGGATTTGGTCGGGAGTCCACGCCGTCCTTCTTGTGCCAGAAAAGAAGACGGCGGTATGAATTTACGTAAATTCTGCTCCCCCAATTTCCATCGTAGCTCCCCCGAGGGCCTGTCAGGTCTCCTTCCGGCCCCCTACCCACGGGTCTCTGGATAGTGGGGGTACGAAAGCATGTTCCCTCGAGCCCGTTGTGTGGCAGATTTAAAGAGGGTGGGCGGGCGACCCAAGCGAGGGGCACCCCAGCTACCCCTCTTTGAACTGCCACTCCACGGGCTTTAGAGTTCATTTTACCCGAGGCCCCTCGCGATGCTCCGTGGGGGATTAGTTGTGCAAACCCACATCCCAAGGGGCCTCACGGCCCAGGACGGCCCGGGGGGCTGGGGAGGGGCAGAGTTTACAAAGACCATACTTATGGACGCGGTCTGGCCAGGTCACGTTTTGCGGACCCTGCTTGCCAGAGATGACACCATTCATCTGCCCAGTAGTCTCCAGATTGCACTGTGTCTAAACATCTTTGCAGCCGGTGAAGATGCCTATTTCTCAGTGAAGGATGGCTCAGGCTGCAGTTCGGGTGGGACTTACACCGTCACGACGGAAACTGCGTCCGGCTCTTCCTCGACTGTATCGGCCTCTTGTGCGGGGCCCGCTAATTACTGTGCTGGCAACAACAGGAAGGAGTGCCTATGGACGGTCCCGACGCCCGCTTGTGCAGGTACCTGCCGTTTCAGGGACATCGGCATTCGGGTATATTAGCGATTCTGGATGCCGGCCAGTCATTCTGGGCTGCCTGGGCTGCATCGGTTGCATCTGTCCCCAGCCGCACCGGGCAGGTGTACCGGGCCGACATGGCCTCGAATTTCTTGGGCGTGGCGCGAGGAGTTGACGGGTCGAGAATCGGCACCCCTCCCCACACACACGCTTTGGGACCTTGAAATTCCGAATGTTTTGGAATTGTGTTGCCGATGGCGAGTCCACGTTAGATCTGATGACGGGGGGAAAGGGGAGAGGGCTTCGATCTGACCTGCAGAACTCATGCTGGTCAGGCCACCGATGAGCTCCCATCGCAAACCAGAAACAGCAGAAGACACCGACACACTCTAGGAATTGAGGGTGTGTTGCGATGCAGGTCAGGTCCAGCAACATTGCCAGCGTCTGCTGGTGTATTGTGGACTGCAGATGTCATGCAAGTTGTTGCAAAGTGAGACAGGTGCCCCAAGCAAAGCGACCACAACCTCTGGGAACTCGGGGCTACGTGGGTACTGTTGGTACTTTGGGTCCAAAACTTGGGATCCTCCCATTTTGAAGGTGCCAATCAAGAGAACACAGGTCCCGTGCCACCCCCCCCAAAACGAAAAGCGGCATTTCCACAGTCGACATACCCAAAATGCCCCCGGCAGCTTTCCGGGGCGACTGCTAGCGGTTGGCCACTGCAACGTTTCTCTGGTTGGCCTCCCAAAGCACAGGAATGTTCACGAAGACAAGAATGAGGACACGACGGACCAACTGACAGGCAGTCAGTGGGCACGAAACCCCTGCAGGCGCGGATTCCAGGGCTCAAGTCAGAGGGTCTTCCGGCGTTGTCAAGCTCGGGCCTTTTGTCAGGGCGGCGGCTTGCCACATTGGACGATGTGCCGAGCATATCCCTTTCACGGCATGGCCCCTGCCTTCCGTTTCTGATCCCCAACGGGTGGAAACTTTGGGGAACTCGGACCGCGAGAGCTGGTCGAGGTCCGGACCCGCCGGCGGCGCGTGCCGCGGCGACGCCTCCGGCGCCGTCCGGGAGCGGAGCCCGGCGCCGCCGCCGCTGAAGGGGCTGTTGGGCGGGGGGCCCCACTTGGGCGAGGCCTCCGACGCCGCGAGCATGTCCCGGACGCCCGGGGGGACGGGCAGCGGGGGCCGGGAGCGCGGGGGAAGCCGGCGTTGCCGTTTGGTGCGATCATCCTCATTGCCTCGTTTTGCATTTCAGTGAGCTGCGGTGCACCGAGCAATCCTGGGAGCAACGTGGATTACTCCAGCTGCACCAACCACGAATACGGGGGATTCTGCCTTCCCACTTGTGCCCACGGATACGGGGGTTCGCCGACTGCGCAGTGCACCTCCGGAGGCACCTGGTCCTTCGGCGGATCTTGTTCACCAGGTACACCGCTGACTACCAACGCGCTGCTGTTTCCCTGTTGGATGTCTGGTGGTGGTCGTTGCTGCTGCTGAATACACTTGTCGGCTGTCATCAGTCGTCCAACGGCAGTTGACGCCTTGACGATTATCAGCGATGGCTTTCACACACACACACACACACACACACACACACACACACACACACACAGAGAGAGAGAGAGAGAGAGAGAGAGAGAGAGAGGGATAGCGTGTGTATGTGTGCGTGTGTGTGTGTTTTTTTTTGGGGGGGGTCCAACGCCGATTGACGCCACACGACTCTCCGGAACATCGTTTATTTTGCGTGTGACACACGGGGTGAGGGCTGGGGGGGCTGGTGTTTTCCAGAAAAACGTCCATACATCCCTACGGATTGACATATTGCCCGAGGCAATGCAACCATGAGCAGCAGCAGGTGTACCTGGTGATGCCTGCATCCTTTTGATGGACACGATATCGGTTTAATGCTGATTTTATGGCTCAAGAGGCACCCCGGCAATGGCACACAGTGCATGGCCACAACCTTTTCTCTTGGGCGGCAGCAAAGACGGAAGGCATCCCCCTGGTCGTGAATGAACAACACCCTGCCCTGCCCTGCCCTGCGACACCCTTCGCCCTGCCTTAACACAGGGGAGGGGGAAGGGCAAAGGCAGGGCGAGGCATGGCCGGGCAGGTGTGGGACAGTCGGGGAGGTTCCCCAGCGTTTTGGGGGTTGCATCGGCGCAGCCTCCCTCACATACGCACGCCCCGTGTTGGGGGCCGAGGCCACCTCAGGCGTCTGTGGGGGGGGGGGGGGGGGTTGCCGTAAAGGCTGAGTCCAACGCACCGGGGTCAGTGCGGACGAAAGCCCGGAAACCAACCCCACGACGTCCTGACCCAGAGTCATGCTGCCAGCCCCCGGGAGTACAACTGCGCACAACCCTCGACACGGCGGACAACAGCGGCACAAATCCAGTGCGCACAGATGTTGTGGGTACTCAGTACCGGCTGCCCACAGTTAGTCCCCTCGGCTTCAGTTCCAGACCCTTTGTTACCGACCACTCGTGTTGGCAGTCGGCCGATGGTGGTTGGCGTTCGCAGACGGCATTGGGCGGCTGATGGCGGATGGCGGGTAATCGACGAGAGTTGCCGGTCGGCGGACTCTTTTCTTTGCTGTACTGCACCGCGGCCCCACACATCCCCGAAGAGGATGGGAACAGGATGAGTGTACTTCTGGTGGCCTCGTCTTGTTTCACAGTTGACTGCGGTAACCCAAGCACCGGGGCCCCGCCCGGATTCACGTTCTCCAGCTGCACGACAACATTTGGCGGCTTGTGCACTGCGGCTTGCGCCCCGGGGTACGACGGCACGGCGGTGACGGTGACGGCAACAGCCGACGGAACGTGGTCCTATTCCGGCGCCTGTACAGCCAGTATGTGTCTGTTATGCGCTGCGCTGTGCTCACGTGCCAAGACCCAATGACCCATTGCGAGCCTCCAGTGAACGTGTCCCGCTTTGACCAACCCACTGAATTTGCATTTTACCGCCGCAGGTGTTGCTGCAGTTTTGCTGCAGGTCTTGCCGCACGTGTTGCCGCACGTATTGTGTAGGCTGTTGCCGGAGGTAATGCCGTAGGTATTGCCTCAGGTCGTGGCGTAGGTACTGCCGCAATCAGTGCCGCATTCATTGCCGCCTGCATTACCGCAGTTTCCGCAGCGGTGGCTGCCGCTGATATTGCTGCAGGTGTTGCCGGGAGTGTTGCCGCAGACATTGCTGCAGTTGTGCCACAATCATTGCCGCAGTTATTGCCACAGGCGTTGTTGCAGGCATTGTGGCAGGTGTTGCCGCAGTCATTGCCGCACGCACTATTGTGCAGTACGTATTGCGGCAAGTTGTGCTGCAGGTGTTTTGTTTCCGGGGTTTGAGCAACACGCAGGGCTTCCTCGGCACAATCGCAATGTAAATTGCGAGACGTTTTCACTGGCATGTTCATGGATCACCACTTTACACCATTCAGGGCAAGGGGGACGGGGGGGCAGAAGCACGGGAACCAGCATATGCATGATGATGCTGCATGTGGGGCCGGGCCTGTCCCACGGTGGCATATCATTGGCACCGCCCCAGCCCACTGGCAATCGCCCTTTTGGCAACCCGCGCAGTCCCCTTCCAGAGGAGGAAGCTGTACCGGAGGGGCCTGTGGGGACCTGCCTTCTCCCCGTGCTCCTCCACCGTTCCCGCGCGTCACCCGGCGTGCCGTGTCCTTGTTCCCTCGAATGCGTGCCAACAGTTGCGTTGAAAAGCGCCCCCCTTTCGTCGCAGCCGGGGCTTTTTTTCCGGCAAAAGTGAGGCCTCTCCCTCCCTCAACACCCCTTCTGCCAGGAAACAGGTGCCCTCAGGACCAAGTCCGTTCGTGGCTGGGCACGCTCGTGGGCCATGAGGACGCGGGGGTGTGTGAGGAGAGCCCATGGGGGCGCCTGGCATTCCGGGCACACCCTCATCCCTCGATGGTTTGGCCTGACGTGCCCGCCATCCGTCGTCCGCTGGGAGGCCCCGAGGGGGTCGCAGGCACCCTCCGCCCCTCCCCTCTTTGAAAATGACAGCAGGGGGGGGTCACTGCTGGGCCCTGCCGCCCCAAACAATGGACGCCCCGATCCACAACGACCGGCTACAAGACGCAAACAAGCGCACCGTGGACCCGCGCCGGATGCCTGTTCAGGCCCCAGGAGAATTTTGGAGGGGCGGGCCGGGGGGGGGGGGGGGCGAGCTGCACGACGCCGGCAGCACCGCGCCGCCGAACCCAAGCGCCATCGCCTCCTGCCGGTCCTCTCGTGCGCGTGGCGCATGCGCGCCGACCAGCGGCCCGCCGCGCGTGCGCGTGAGCCCGAGCACCCCCGAATCCGTGTTGGCCTGCAGGGGATTGTGGGGCCCCAAGCCAACCGTATTCCGACTTCGGCTCCTGCACGCAGCACTACTTCGGGGGCACGTGCCCTGTGACGTGCAGCCCCGGATACGAAGGCAGTCCCTCCGCGGTCTGCGGCCCCGATGGTCAATGGACGTACGGCAGCCAGTGCACGCCAGGTACGTGGTGCCGCGGTGCTCTGGGGCCGCGCCCCTGCGTCGCACGGACAGCGCCCGGGAGAACACGAGGGATCGTTCCCGTCCGGCGAGAGAACATGCCCCGTTGTTCCGTTTGCGGGGCTGTGGAACAGGGCGTCGTTGCGTCTGCCGCAGACGACCGTGTGGGCGGGACGTGCGGAAGACCTTTCATACCGCGGGGGGGGGGGGGGGGGGCAACAACCAGCACAGCCCCAACACACCAACGACGGGGCTCCGCGAACGCGGAAACGACACCAGCAGGAGCACCGGCCGCAGCGGCCGTCAGAACGCAGCGACCCAACGCAACATGCGAAGGGAGGAACGGGTGACTGTCCAGGGCCCCGTAAAGAAACAACAACCCGACGGAATGTCACACAGGGGGGTTCAGCCAGGGATGTATTGGAACGGCCATACACCGCAGGAGGAGGGGGGGTACCCCCCCTTTCCCCTTCTAATGTTTGAGGCTGACAGCCAACAATTTGCTTCGGCGCCAAGAGGATTTACGCGTAAAAATGTTCGGACCATAGGGGGACCCTGGGAGGAGGGGTGTCCCAGCCAATCCCCCCTCCCCCCCTCCACAGACCCCCCCTCCCCCCCTTCTCATACATCCCCGGGTTCAGCCACAAACGCTGTGCTTTTTTTTTTTGCACAACAGACAGCGCAAAGCAAAGTTTCGTGCGCGCTGAAAGCGCACATGGCTGTCTGCATGGACGGGTGGGTGAGTAGGGCAATGTGCATGGCATTGGGCATGACATTGCTGCACAGGTGGATGGTATTTGGGGGCAATATCTTGGGTGTTGTACGCACACCGTATGCGAGGCCATTCCCGTTGCATTCCAGCCAAAGCACTGTGTATTTGAGAGGAAGTGTAGGCCCCCTCTCCCTTTGCCCAACGCTCAGGAGTGTTCCGCCGTCTAACCCCCCGGTGATGAGTGTTGACAGAGCGCCGTCTGACCAGTGGGGGCGATGGGGGCCGCTGTGGAGGGCAATGCGGCGGTGTGTGTCAGTAGATGTGTGCGCCACAGTATTCAGGGGCATTTGAGGCATGCAGCCGTGTCAGTGGGTGTGCCGGGACTGCATCACCGATTCCGCTTCCACAGTGGTCTGCCCAACGCCATCCCTGGCGAATGCCCAGATCAGCTGCACGAGTTACGTCTTTGGAGGCTCGTGCTCCGTCAACTGCGTCTCAGGGTTCCTGGGGTCCCCGTCGGCCGTTTGTGTGGCTGATGGCACGTGGACGTATCTGGGCTCTTGTTCGGATAGGGGTATCTGCCCGTCTGCCCGTTGCATTCTGCTTCCCAGTGACCCCCATTCCCCCCACCCATGGTCCCGCCACCCCTGTTCATGACGCACCAAACCCCACCCCTTCCTGGCCACCCACTCGCTGCTGCCCCTGCCTTGGTCACGGCTGTGGCCAGGGCGGAAGAGGAGACATGAACCTGCACCCGCAGTCGGTGGTCAATGTACAGAAAAGCGGTCATCAACTGCCGGCGGTTGGTGGTCATCCACCGGCGGTTGACCGTTACCGGAGAAATCTCGTTGTTTAAGGACTTTACTAAAGGCGAACGTCAGATGGAGTCATTCCCGGAGGATTTGAAACTTCGGCGTTTGTAGTTCCCGGTTGCCCTCCCCATTGGCAGTCAAGGAGATGTTTGGGTGCCTTCCGGGGCCAGGCAGTGAGCCCGGACCAAGGGTCACGCCGTGTGGGGTACGCAGCAATGTGCCGAATTTGCGCGGCGAGTGAGCCCCCTCAGAGGCTGGAGTCCCGAACCGTCTTTCCTGAGAGCTGGCCTCTGTGCGTTAAAGAGACGACCTGCAGGTAATCCGCTGCATTGGCCGTGGATTTTGGTCTACAAGGGTGCTACAGAGCAGCGGGATAAGTGGCGACTGGCACAACGAGACAGGGAAGGTGCAGTCCCGCATTGATATTGGGGATAGGCAGGCTAGCGCACTTGCAAAGGAGGCAGACCGCAGACGAATGGGAGTGGGCGTGCTCGGTGGGGCTGCAGCAGCAGTTGGGAGGGCCCCCATGAGTGAGCCTATGGCCCTTGCCAAGGCTGGACTTTTTTGTCTTTCTCTTTTACCGAGCATAGTGTGTCGCTAAATCCTGGGAGTAATGTCCATCTCCTAAGTATTCTATTACGCAGAGAACGGGCCAATATTTATTGGATCTCATCAACCAGGGTCTGCGCACTAGACGCCCCCCAAAATGCCCAAAACCCCCATAAATGAGCCCATAAGCCCATTTGGCGCTGTTTTGGGGGTGTCCAGTGCGCAGACCCCAGTGGATGAGATCCAATACTAATTGGCCCATTCCCTGCAAATACTTAAGAGATGGGCATTACTTCCAGGTTTCCTCGAGACACCATGCTCGGTAAAAGAGAATGACAAAAAAGTCCAGCCTTGGGAAGGCCCCCATAAGTGAGCCTATGGCCTGGGCCTGTATGTCTTCGTCACTGTAGCATCAGGAGCACATGCCCGGCAGCGCCCTATTTCACTGTGGATGATTCTAGTATAAGCCACAGTCAGGGTCAGGGCCGGGGTCAGGGCCAGGCTCAAGGCCACAAGAGGCAGAGCGAAGGAGGGCCAAGGAGCAGAGGCTGCTCAATATCTGACAAAGCGTATTTGGGCCAATTTTTTCTCCCGCGCCTGCGGCGCACCGATCGCAAGGTTCTTTGGTCATTCCACTCGTGTCACTTCTTCCCTTGTTGCAGATATCATGCTGCAGCGTCCCATACGTTCTTTGGCACCGCGGTCCAAGCGTGCCCCCGCGCAAAACGCGACGACGTGAAAACCGCGATCCTCTATTTTTGCGTTCAAGATAGATGGAGTGGGAAGAGAAGGCAAGAGGCATACAAGACGGCCCGAAAATTGCTTAGCGGGGGGGGGGGGGGGGTGGCATGGGCGCCCGGCGAAGGAGGGGGGGGGGGTTCCAGAAATGGGCTTCCGTGCCGGGCCCTTTGTTTTGTGTAAGGACGGTTGTTGCCACCAAAGGCGCCGGACACAAATTTTGGCCCGGAAAATTTTTTTCACTCAAAAATTTTCCCCCACATATGTGTAGTCAAAATGATCAGCGCGACGTGGGGATCATTTTGAGCCATGCATGTTTGGGGTCGCCCCCCCCCCCCCCCCGGCACGGCAGGAAGGGCATTCCCAGCCCAAACCCCCCTCCTGGCACGGCAACCAAGGAGGGGGAGGGGGGGGGTTGGGCAAATGGGCTTCCGTGCCAATCCCCCCCCCCCCCGCAAAGCAATTTTCTTCCCGCCCAATGCTGCACACAAAGCATGTTCCACACTTTTTCTGAACACTCCAATGGCAACTCTGTGCGAGTTTGTAAGACAAGCGCTCTGCCCTTCTCAATCCTCCCCACACACCACCACCACCTCCTCCACCATCCCTCATATGACCCTCACTGTTGCAGTCTCATGCCCAACTCCGAGCATGGCGAATGCAGATTTCAGTGGATGCACAGACCATTCGCATGGAGGCTCGTGCACCGTGATTTGCAGTGCTGGCTACAAGGGCTCACCAACAGCATCTTGTGGCGCCACCGGTTCGTGGTCTTACACGGGACAGTGCACAGCAGGTCATTTCTCCAACAAGCGGGCCCTGCCTGGCATTGCCTGGCCCTGCCCCTGCCTTTGTCCAGCCTTGTCATGCCCTGCCCTGCCCAACTGTGACTGCCCTTCAAAAACGTACCAGCGGACGTTCTCAGTGTGGAATGCATCGCAAGGTCGTGTCAAACTTCCAATTTTCTGTTTCATATCTTCTATTTTAGTGTCCATTCTAATGTTGAACCCCCTAATCCCCCCCCCCCGCCCAATATTGTGTGAAATGAAAGGCCCAGCCATTCATTCAGAAGGAAACCGCATGTGCCCGTCAAATACGTGGCCGACAAGCACCCAACAAAACACGGCCACATCCCCCGCTCCGCGACCAATAGAAGGGGCAAAAGTACGTATGTGAGCAGGACATGATCCTGCATCCCCCGCCTCTGAAGCGGCTGGTCGCGCGGCCTGCGACTGGCCGCGACACCTCCTCCGGTGCAACCCTCCGTTTTGCCAAATTGTGTTTGTGGGTCGATATTTTTCATGGCTCATGATTTATCATCAGTACCACATGTTGCTCTCCCAGTACCACATGTTGCTCTCCCAGTACCACCTGTCGCTCTCCCAGTACCACATGTTGCTCTCCCAGTACCACATGTTGCTCTCCCAGTACCACATGTCGCTCTCCCAGTACCACATGTCGCTCTCCCAGTACCACATGTCGCTCCCCCAGTACCACATGTCGCTCTCCCAGTACCCACTACTGTCAAAAAGGGGCTTTTGTGACGCGTCGGGCCCCGACACCTCCCGACGCGTCGTACATCCCCGACGCGTCGGGCCCCGACGCCTTGTACGACACTGTACGACGCGTCGTACAGTGTCTTAAGCAACACTCTGCCCCCCCCCCCCCTCTCTTAAGCAACACTCTGCCCCCCCCCTTCTATTAAGCAACACTCTGCACAGGGGGAGGGCCGTCTGGGGTCTGTAGACACTGTGCACCACAGGTAGACGCGGCCTGCTAATTGTAGACACTGTCGGCATGTTGTAGACGCGAAGTGCCAATATTTGGGAAGGGGGCCGAAGGCCCCCTTCCCCCAAGACGGTCCGCTGCCATCGTTTACCCGCCTAGAGGGGGAGGGCGGTCGTACTATGTCGTACTGTGTCGTACGGTGTTGGTGCTGTACGACACCTTGTACGACACTGTACGACGCGTCGTACATCCCCGACGCGTCGGGCCCCGACGCCTTGTACGACACTGTACGACGCGTCGTACGCTCCCGACGCGTCGGGCCCCGACGCCTTGTACGACGCCCCGACGCGTCGTACAATGCATTTCCGACAGCACTCCCAGTACCACATGTCGCTCTCCCAGTACCACATGTCGCTCTCCCAGTACCACATGTCGCTCTCCCAGTACCACATGTCGCTCTCCCAGTACCACATGTCGCTCTCCCAGTACCACATGTCGCTCTCCCAGTACCACATGTCGCTCTCCCAGTACCACATGTCGCTCCCCCAGTACCACATGTCGCTCTCCCAGTACCACATGTCGCTCTCCCAGTACCACATGTCGCTCTCCCAGTACCACATGTCGCTCTCCCAGTACCACATGTCGCTCTCCCAGTACCACATGTCGCTCTCCCAGTACCACATGTCGCTCTCCCAGTACCACATGTCGCTCTCCCAGTACCACATGTTGCTCTCCCAGTACCACATGTCGCTCTCCCAGTACCACATGTCGCTCTCCCAGTACCACATGTCGCTCTCCCAGTACCACATGTTGCTCTCCCAGTACCACATGTCGCTCTCCCAGTACCACATGTCGCTCCCCCAGTACCACATGTCGCTCTCCCAGTACCACATGTCGCTCTCCCAGTACCACATGTCGCTCTCCCAGTACCACATGTCGCTCTCCCAGTACCACATGTCGCTCTCCCAGTACCACATGTCGCTCTCCCAGTACCACATGTCGCTCTCCCAGTACCACATGTCGCTCTCCCAGTACCACATGTCGCTCTCCCAGTACCACATGTCGCTCCCCAGTACCACATGTCGCTCTCCCAGTACCACATGTCGCTCTCCCAGTACCACATGTCGCTCTCCCAGTACCACATGTCGCTCTCCCAGTACCACATGTCGCTCTCCCAGTACCACATGTCGCTCTCCCAGTACCACATGTCGCTCTCCCAGTACCACATGTCGCTCTCCCAGTACCACATGTCGCTCTCCCAGTACCACATGTCGCTCTCCCAGTACCACATGTCGCTCTCCCAGTACCACATGTCGCTCTCCCAGTACCACATGTCGCTCTCCCAGTACCACATGTCGCTCTCCCAGTACCACATGTCGCTCTCCCAGTACCACATGTCGCTCTCCCAGTACCACATGTCGCTCTCCCAGTACCACATGTCGCTCTCCCAGTACCACATGTCGCTCTCCCAGTACCACATGTCGCTCTCCCAGTACCACATGTCGCTCTCCCAGTACCACATGTCGCTCTCCCAGTACCACATGTCGCTCTCCCAGTACCACATGTCGCTCTCCCAGTACCACATGTCGCTCTCCCAGTACCACATGTCGCTCTCCCAGTACCACATGTCGCTCTCCCAGTACCACATGTCGCTCTCCCAGTACCACATGTCGCTCTCCCAGTACCACATGTCGCTCTCCCAGTACCACATGTCGCTCTCCCAGTACCACATGTCGCTCTCCCAGTACCACATGTCGCTCTCCCAGTACCACATGTCGCTCTCCCAGTACCACATGTCGCTCTCCCAGTACCACATGTCGCTCTCCCAGTACCACATGTCGCTCTCCCAGTACCACATGTCGCTCTCCCAGTACCACATGTCGCTCTCCCAGTACCACATGTCGCTCTCCCAGTACCACATGTCGCTCTCCCAGTACCACATGTCGCTCTCCCAGTACCACATGTCGCTCTCCCAGTACCACATGTCGCTCTCCCAGTACCACATGTCGCTCTCCCAGTACCACATGTCGCTCTCCCAGTACCACATGTCGCTCTCCCAGTACCACATGTCGCTCTCCCAGTACCACATGTCGCTCTCCCAGTACCACATGTCGCTCTCCCAGTACCACATGTCGCTCTCCCAGTACCACATGTCGCTCTCCCAGTACCACATGTCGCTCTCCCAGTACCACATGTCGCTCTCCCAGTACCACATGTCGCTCTCCCAGTACCACATGTCGCTCTCCCAGTACCACATGTCGCTCTCCCAGTACCACATGTCGCTCTCCCAGTACCACATGTCGCTCTCCCAGTACCACATGTCGCTCTCCCAGTACCACATGTCGCTCTCCCAGTACCACATGTCGCTCTCCCAGTACCACATGTCGCTCTCCCAGTACCACATGTCGCTCTCCCAGTACCACATGTCGCTCTCCCAGTACCACATGTCGCTCTCCCAGTACCACATGTCGCTCTCCCAGTACCACATGTCGCTCTCCCAGTACCACATGTCGCTCTCCCAGTACCACATGTCGCTCTCCCAGTACCACATGTCGCTCTCCCAGTACCACATGTCGCTCTCCCAGTACCACATGTCGCTCTCCCAGTACCACATGTCGCTCTCCCAGTACCACATGTCGCTCTCCCAGTACCACATGTCGCTCTCCCAGTACCACATGTCGCTCTCCCAGTACCACATGTCGCTCTCCCAGTACCACATGTCGCTCTCCCAGTACCACATGTCGCTCTCCCAGTACCACATGTCGCTCTCCCAGTACCACATGTCGCTCTCCCAGTACCACATGTCGCTCCCAGTACCACATGTCGCTCTCCCAGTACCACATGTCGCTCTCCCAGTACCACATGTCGCTCTCCCAGTACCACATGTCGCTCTCCCAGTACCACATGTCGCTCTCCCAGTACCACATGTCGCTCTCCCAGTACCACATGTCGCTCTCCCAGTACCACATGTCGCTCTCCCAGTACCACATGTCGCTCTCCCAGTACCACATGTCGCTCTCCCAGTACCACATGTCGCTCTCCCAGTACCACATGTCGCTCTCCCAGTACCACATGTCGCTCTCCCAGTACCACATGTCGCTCTCCCAGTACCACATGTCGCTCTCCCAGTACCACATGTCGCTCTCCCAGTACCACATGTCGCTCTCCCAGTACCACATGTCGCTCTCCCAGTACCACATGTCGCTCTCCCAGTACCACATGTCGCTCTCCCAGTACCACATGTCGCTCTCCCAGTACCACATGTCGCTCTCCCAGTACCACATGTCGCTCTCCCAGTACCACATGTCGCTCTCCCAGTACCACATGTCGCTCTCCCAGTACCACATGTCGCTCTCCCAGTACCACATGTCGCTCTCCCAGTACCACATGTCGCTCTCCCAGTACCACATGTCGCTCTCCCAGTACCACATGTCGCTCTCCCAGTACCACATGTCGCTCTCCCAGTACCACATGTCGCTCTCCCAGTACCACATGTCGCTCTCCCAGTACCACATGTCGCTCTCCCAGTACCACATGTCGCTCTCCCAGTACCACATGTCGCTCTCCCAGTACCACATGTCGCTCTCCCAGTACCACATGTCGCTCTCCCAGTACCACATGTCGCTCTCCCAGTACCACATGTCGCTCTCCCAGTACCACATGTCGCTCTCCCAGTACCACATGTCGCTCTCCCAGTACCACATGTCGCTCTCCCAGTACCACATGTTGCTCTCCCAGTACCACATGTCGCTCTCCCAGT